>OY284473.1:29492217-29534717 GCA_958336335.1 Dilophus febrilis | reverse complement strand
GGAAGTTCTCATGATTCTAAAGGATCCAGACGATGCCCGAAGATTCCCAGATACATAAAACACTAGAGAATTTCATTACCAATCGATTTGTCATGGTTTGGAAGTTATAAACTTATATTTTGAAGTGATTATCTGTGAAAAACCTCTTGGAAGTCATATTTTGAGGATTAAAAAAGTGGTTATTTGAGAATATCTTTGGAACGGTTAGAGATAGAAACATCAAACCTACAAGGCACTTAAAGGTATTAAAAAAAGCCAGAAAATGTCACTGCCCCGGTTCGATTATCTCTGGGAATAAGGAAGTTATGGAACTTCCAAAATTGGAAATAGGTCATTTTCAAGGTTCCACCAAATCGCTCCTGGACCAGATACAAATTCCAAACTATACGAAGTCTTAAATCTATCCTTTGCCTATAATCTCTCAAGATCTGAAGTTTGTGGCTTGTGACGGGAAGCTTCAGAAATTCAAATTCAATACAAAGCAAAAAGTTCAAATTGAAAAATTTTCATTTTTTTAACTTTTTCCTGCAAAATCGCAAATTTTCTATGGATTTTTTAAGGAAAATCTCATGATTCCAAAGGATCCAGACCACGGAGGTGGATGCCCAGATACATAAATCACTATAGAATTTTATTGCCAATCGATTTGTCGCCATTTGGAAGTTATAAACTTATGTTTTGGTATTATTATCTATGATAAAACCTCCTTCAACACATTTATTTTTGCCAATTAAAAAATCAGTTTACTTGGAAATCACTTCAAAAACTACTGATGCTTGAATAAAACCGCAATAATTTAGATAAAATTGTTTTGTTTACTCGTTTCCAGGGTGAACTAATGACAATTGGAATGTGCTGTAATGGGAAAAAATGTTCATTTTTGATCAATAAATCGACTGGCAAAAGTTTTTGAAAAATGTCAAAAAAGTTGAAAAATCAGGAAAATTGGGTTTTTGCAAGATAGAGATTTGGTCTTTGGGTATGTTTTGGACATGGTAAATATACGAAACTTTTGTTCTACAACTTTTGGATTCCATTAGAAATACGCACGGTAGAGTAAAATGAAATTTTTTGGAATTTTCTAGTAGAGCCGAGTTTGGGACATCACTGTACCTACACGAATTGAGATATAATATCCCGGGTAGTTGCAAAAGATGTCTCATGCCCTCTATTATGATTGCTTAAAATCTGGGAATCATAAGTTTATGGGAACTCATTGAAACTAACCTTTGAAATACCCTGAAAATTGATGTTTTTCGATGTTAAAGGAAAATCCACAATTTTCATCAGATCAATTTCGAACCAATTTCATTTGAAAGATCCATCCTTCTCCTTTCTAACGATATATAGAATTCGAAAATGAACCCACTCCTTCCTATTGAAATCCACCAAGGAATGGGGGTCTACTTGGGATTACCCAAATTTCAATCCAGCGTCCTGGCCAAACAAATGGGAGTATAATATCGGGACTAATATCAATCGAAAGGTAATTAAATTCCCTATCGATTCATCGAGACTCCTAAGAATTTCCCAGAATAAAATCAAAAGTTATGGGGGTTTGAAATCGGGAAAATCGTGATTTTTAAGGCCAGGTCCTGGTGTCCCTGGACCATCTGAAAATCTCATACTTATGGAAAATGTAGCTGAACTTGCGCTCTACCACCGAGTAAAATTTGGGATCGCTAGGACGACATGAACAAAATTTTTACAAGAGTTAACTCTTGTATTTTTCAAATCAAAATTTAGCAAAAAAAAGCAAAAATTAAACTTTTCCACCTTTTCGTCGTTTCTGTTTATTTCTCTCATATCCCAGGCATTTGAATTACACTGACACACACTTGTTGTTCAGTTCATGTGATGAAGACGACTTTCATATATGAAAATCATTTGGTGTAGTATTTTGTCATCAAAATATAAATTTCGCTGGCTTCGCTACCAACTCGACCATCAATGCATGTACAAATACAAATGATTTTTTTTTGTATACACTTTATTAGAAAGTTCATAATTTTTTTTTAAATAAATATCAAATTACAATTGAATTTTGTTTTATTTTTTATTAAATTTAATTAATTTAATGCCCAATAATTCTATAAAAAATTCCAATTTTCCCAAAAAAGAATCGAGAAATTTAACAAAATAAAACCAAAAATATAACAAATATTGTATTTTCCATGGAATTTCGATGTATCGCAGAATAAAAAGATAAAATAAACGGGTTCAAATTTTGCTAAACCATTAAAAATGTGATATTTAGCAATTTTTTTTTACCAAAAATCCATTTTAGATAACAAAAAGTTGTTCAAATGTTGCTAAAAGATAACATTTATAAGTATTCCGCATTAAAAATATCGAATATCCCGATTAGATAAAAAAAAACCTGGTTTCAATTTTGCTAAACGATGGAAAAGATAATTTTTTAGCAATTTTTTTACCAAAAATCCATTTTAGATAAAAAAAAGTTGTTCAATTGTTGCTAAAAGATAACATTTGTAAGTTTTCATCTTTTTATCTTCAAAGGTTCAAATGTTGCTAAAAGATAACATTTATAAGTTTTAATTTTTTTATCAAATGGTTCAAACCTGTGCTAAATATTGCACATTTTTAGGGCTCCGATCCGGCTGAAAATTTACAGGCTGCCCCTTAGCCGTCCCAGGAACGTTGTCTTAAAATATGGTAAGGATCCCGATGGCGGTTCCTTAGATATAATTGAAAAAAAAATAAACTGGCCGAAAAATTCGGAACATTTTTTGGGAATTTTTTAAAAAAAATAATTTTTTCATACCTCCGATTGTTCTGAAAATTTACAAGCTATCCCTTGACGACCCAAGGATCGTGCTCTTAAAGTTTGAGCATGTTCTGGCCACCGGTTCCTGAGATATAAAAAAATAAAATTATCAAAAAAATTGGCCGCAAAACTCGCAAAATTTTTCGAGCATTTTTACATGAAAAACAATTTTTTCATACCCCCGATTTGGCTGAAAATTTACAAGCGATCCCTTGACGACCCAAGGATCGTGCTCTTAAAGTTTGAGCATGTTCTGGCCACCGGTTCCTAAGATATAAAAAAATAAAATTATCAAAAAAATTGGTCGCAAAACTCGCAAAGTTTTTCGAGCATTTTTACACGAAAAATAATTTTTTCATACCTCCGATTGTTCTGAAAATTTACAAGCTATCCCTTGACGACCCAAGGATCGTGCTCTTAAAGTTTCAGCATGTTCTGGCCACCGGTTCCTAAGATATAAAAAAATAAAATTATCAAAAAAATTGGTCGCAAAACTCGCAAAGTTTTTCGAGCATTTTTACACGAAAAATAATTTTTTCATACCTCCGATTGTTCTGAAAATTTACAAGCTATCCCTTGACGACCCAAGGAACGTGCTGTAAAAGTTTTGGCATGTTCTGGCCAGTGGTTCGTGAGATATAACCTAAAAAAAAAAAATGTTTAAAAAAAAACCCGCAAAATGTTTATAGGTTAGTTGAGAATTTTTTTGTTTTAAAATATTACAAAAAAACGTTAAACTTAGCCTTTGGGAACCCTCGCAATGTCCTGTTAAAGGTTTGAACCACATCTGACAGCCGTTTAATGAGATGCAACCATTTACAGAACGATCAGGAAGGCTGGCAGCAAAATTCTGAACAAATTTTGGGTAATTTTCCATTTCAAAATAATTTAGATGATTCCCAGATGGGAAAAACCAATCATTGGAGTGTCCAACAAACGTGCTGTAAACGTTTGAACAGTTTCTTGCCGGTTGGTTCTTGAAATATAGCCATAAAGAAAAACCTAATAAAATTGTTTTGAGGTTTTTCCATCAACTTTTCCCATCCTTACAATAAAATGAATCCAATAATTACTTCATTATTATCTGATTCACGTACCTTTTGACGCTTCTCCTTGTGTTGTTGTTGCCCATTTTATCCCCAGGAAGATTTCTTACGTTTAACAAAAAAAAAACTCCCTGACCAACAAAACATTTTGTTTTCTTTTTTGCTAATGGAAACATAACCAAATAAAAAAAAATGGAAAAACAAAAAAAAGAATGATGGCCGATTTTGATAAAAAAAAATCGCTCAGTTTTAGTTGAACGCCATCTGCAAAAAATATAAAAAACTAAAAAAATGGAATTCTATTGAATTTTCCTGTTCTTGAATAACGAGGGCGGGTTAAAATCATAATAGAAGAAGATGATGATGATGAAAATTTATTCAAAAAGAAAATGGCTGAAGAATTTTCCACAAAAAGACGCCATCATTAATTTTTTTGTTTATTTATGTTTGTTGTTGTTGTTTTTTTTTTTTTTTTTGGTTTGGTTTTGGTTTGTTTACATTTTTTTTTTTTATTTGATAGGTGAGGAGGGATTTTTTGTTGCAGATGGTATTAAAAATAGGTTCCAACAAATCGCTCCTGGACCAGCTACATATTTTAAACTTTACAAAGTCTTAAATCTACCCTTTAACTATAATCTGACGAGATCTGGGGTCTGTGGAACCACGGGAAGCTTCAGAAATCCCATTTTAGTGCATTAAGATTTAGAAAAACCCTAAAAATGTCTTTGTTTTGTATGAAATCGACCGAAAAAATGCAAAAAGTTCAAAATTCAAAAAATTTTCATTTTTTTAACTTTTTCATGCAAAAAATCCAATCCATTTTTAGATGGATTTTTTAAGGAAGTTCTCAGGATTCCCGATGATCCAGACCATGCTCGATGATGCCCAGATACATAAATCGCTAGAGAATTTTATTACCAATCGATTTGTCATAGTTTGGAAGTTATAAACTTATGTTTTCTTATGATTCTCTATGGAAAACCTCCTGGAAGTCATTTTTTTGGGATTGAAAAAGTGGTTATTTTGCAATAACTTTGGAATGGTTAGAGATAGAAACACAATAGCTTCTACACAAAGAAAGGTATTAAAATAAGCCAGCAAACGTCACTGCCCCGGTTCCAATATCTTTAGGAACATGGAAGTTATGGAACTTCCAAAATTGGAAATAGGTCATTTTCAAGGTTCCACCAAATTGCTCCTGGACCAGCTACAAATTTGAAACTTTCAGGAAAGTTGAACACATCCTTCAACTATAAACTGCCGAGATCTGGAGTCTGTGGCACCACGAGAAGCTTCAGAAATCCCAATTTCCCTCATCCACATTGAGGAAAAACCCTATAAATTTCTTCGTTTTGCTGGAAATCGACCAAAAAATGCAAAAAGTTCAAAATCAGAAATTTTCATTTTTTTAACTTTTTCATGCAAAATCGCAAATTTTCTAAGGATTTTTTAAGGAAAATCTCATGATTCCAAATGATCTAGGCAATGCCCGAAGATTCCCAGATACATAAAACACTAGAGAATTTCATTACCAATCGATTTGTCATGGTTTGGAAGTTATAAACTTATGTTCTGGGGTGATTATCTGTGAAAAACCTCCTGGAAGTCATATTTTGAGGATTAAAAAAGTGGTTATTTGAGAATATCTTTGGAACGGTTAGAAATAGAAACACGGTATCTTTTACACAAAGAAAGGTATTCAAAATTGCCAGTAAATGTCATTGCCCCGGTGCGATTATCTTTATGAACGTGGAAGTTATGGAACTTCCAAAATTGAAAATAGGTCATTTTCAAGGTTCCACCAAATCGCTCCTGGACCAGATACAAATTCCAAACTATACGAAGTCTTAAATCTATCCTTTAACTATAATTTCTCAAGATCTGGAGTCTGTGGCACTACGGGAAGCTTCAGAAAGTCAAATTCAATACAAAGCAAAAAGTTCAAATTGAAAAATTTTCATTTTTTTAACTTTTTCATGCAAAAAATCCATTTTTAGATGGATTTTTTAAGGAAGTTCTCAGGATTCCCGATGATCCAGACGATGCCCGAGGATGCTCAGATACATAAATCGCAGTAGAATTTTATTATCAATCGACTTGTCGTAGTTTGGAAGTTATAAACTTATGTTTTCTTATGATTCTCTATGAAAAACCTCCTGGAAGTCATTTTTTTGTGATTGAAAAAGTGGTTATTTAGCAATATCTTTGAAATGGTTAGAGATAGAAACACAATAGCTTCTACACAAAGAAAGGTATTAAAATAAGCCAGCAAACGTCACTGCCCCGGTTCCAATATCTTTAGGAACATGGAAGTTATGGAACTTCCAAAATTGGAAATAGGTGATTTTCAAGGTTCCACCAAATCGCTCCTGGAATAGCTACATATTTGAAACTTTCAGAAAAGTTTGACACATCCTTCAACTCTAACCTGCCGAGATCTGGAGTCTGTGGCACCACGGGAAGCTTCACAAATCCCAATTTCCCTCATCCAGATTTGGAAAAACCCACAAAATTTCTTCGTTTTGTATGAAAACGGCCAAAAAATGCAAAAAGTTCAAAATCAGAAATTTTCATTTTTTTAACTTTTTGATGCAAAATCGCAAATTTTCTAAGGATTTTTTATGGAAGATCTCAGGATTCCCGACGATCCAGACCATGCAGGAGGGTGCCCAGTTACTTAAATCACAGTAGAATTTCATTACCAATCGATTTGTCATGGTTTGGAAGTTATAAACTTATGTTTTGAAGTGATTATCTGTGAAAAACCTCCTGGAAGTCATATTTTGAGGATTAAAAAAGTGGTTATTTGAGAATATCTTTGGAACGGTTAGAAATAGAAACACGGTATCTTTTACACAAAGAAAGGTATTCGAAATTGCCAGTAAATGACACTGCCCCGGTTCGATTATCTCTGCGAATAAGGAAGTTATGGAACTTCCAAAATTGAAAATAGGTCATTTTCAAGGTTCCACCAAATTGATCCTGGATCAGCTACAAATCTGAAACTTTCAGGAAAGTTGAATACATCTTTCAACTATAAAGTCTCGAAGTCGGGAGTCTGTGGCTCCACGGGAAGCTTTAGAAAGTCAAATTCAATACAAAGTAAAAAGTTCAAATTAAAAAATTTTCCTTTTTTTAACTTTTTCATGCAAAAAATCCATTTTTAGATGGATTTTTTAAGGAAGTTCTCAGGATTCCCGATGATCCAGACCATGCTCGATGATGCCCAGATACATAAATCGCAGTAGAATTTTATTATCAATCGATTTGTCATCATTTGGAAGTTATAAACATATGTTTTCTGGTAATTCTCTGTGAAAAACCTCATGGAAGTCATAATTTTAGGTTAGAAAAACTGGTTTTTTGTGAATAACTTTGGAATGGTTAGAGATAGAATCACGCGATCTTCAACACAAAGAAAGGTATTCGAAATAGCCAGTAAACGTCACTGCCCCGGTTCAATTATCTCTGGGAATAAGGAAGTTATGGAACTTCCAAAAACTTTCCCCATCATCCTCATTGAGAAAAAACCCTACAAATTTTCTTCGTATTTGTTTTGAAATCAACAACAATAAAACAATGCAAATTGTTTTAAATTTAATTTTTATTTTAATCTCTTATGTTTTTTTTTACCAACTCAACAACAACAACAACAAAAAACAACAAAAAAAAAAACAAACAACAACAAAATTCTACATTACAAAAAAAAAAATATCCAAAAATTAAAAATATTTAAAGATTTGACCTGCGCATAAAAAATATATAAATGTAGTATAAAATAATTTTTTTCTTTTTCTTTTTCAATTTCCTTCCATTCGTGTCCGTGGAAGGAAGGAAGGTAGCACGCCTTCGGGATCTTGAGGGTAAGAAAACACCCCTTTCCTTGATCTTTCACCACATCCCTCCCATACAAAAAACATCTACACATCTATCCCCCTGCTGCTATATTATTATATTATGTTATTATAAAATATTGATTAATTAAAATTTTGGATGTAGCGCTCTGAATTGTGTAGCATTTCTTAAGCTTCTTCTGTTTTCTTTCTGGCTTTTGCCAAAATCGCTTGTAATTCAGATGATCTTGCTGTTTTATACTGTTTTAAATAGAAAAAAAGAAAAACAAAACAATAGAAGATGATTCAAAATGAAAAGACAGAGAGAGAGAGAGAGAGATGAAGATGAAGATGAAGAAAATTTTTTAACTTACCCCCGAAACATTACGTTGAATTGTTATTTGTGATGCTAAACGTTTACCCTCTTCCGCACCACAATAATCCTCTAATGTTGGTCGTTTCAATGCAAACAATTCATTCCCATTGAGGCCATGCAATTTTTTAACAACTTTATCGGAAAATCCTTTGGCTTTTAGCCATTGTTCAACTTCGTTGGCCGACGACGATTGTTGTATGAATATTTCCGGTGTTTTGATAATGTCCAATGTTCGTCGTTTATCACGGAATAAAGTCAGGACATGCTTAAGTTCTTCTTGCATTTCATCTTGACCGCCGGCGCCACCGCCGCCCTGTGATGAAATCGATTTGCGAGCTGCGATGGTGTGTTTGTGTTTGTGTTGAGAGAAAGTAAAAAAACATTTAAAGAATTCCACATCATAATTTTAAAGCTATATGCTATATGTTTTTAAGCGTCCCATGCAGAGATCATGAATTAAAAGGAAGGTTCCATAAAACCAAACAAAAAAAAAAAAAGAGAGTGAGAGAGAGAGAGAGAGAGTGTTTAAAGATTTAAAGCATTTTTATCTAATCAATTTGGAATGTTGTTAATATTTTGGTTAAAAATGCAAAACAAAACAAAACAAAAAAAAATTAATCCTTACAAGCTGTATTATTTTTGGATGTTGATCGATTCGATATCGGTGTTACTGGTGTTAATAGGGGAGGTGGTGGTGGTGGCGGTGGTGGTGCATTATTAAAATTATTATTATTATTATGATTATTATTATTGCCATTGGTTAGAAGGATAGCGGTGGTCGTCGTAGACGTTGAAATGGGCCGTGTGTGAATAATGGCGGCCGTTGATTGACGTTGTTGCGGTGCCGGTGGTGGCTGCGGATGTTTACGATAAATTGACGTTGTATTTGCTGTTGCCGGTGTCCCAGCAATAATTATCATTCGATTCTGATTCTGCATTGTATCCATATCGTAATCTTCATGAACATGATGAATATCAAGGCCGCCGCCGCCGCCACCATCGTCTGAACTCAATGAACCATATGAATTTCGTTGGGCTGCATTTCATCATCATCATCATCATGTCATCATCATCATTTATCATTTATCATTCATCATGTCATCATCATGTCATCATCATCATCATCATTCATCATCATTGTGTCGTTGTTTTGTTATATAATAAAATTTTGTAACGTACATCAACGCGTTAAATAAATATTGATTGCGATTGCGCAAAATCATCATAAAATGGCGATTTTTTACGTAAAAAAAAACAAAATGAAGGCAAAAAAAAAGAAAATGTTATGTTAATTTTTTTTTTATAGATTAGTAAATTAATTAATTAATAATAAATTTAATTAAAAGAAAATGTTTTAAAAAATTAAATAATAAAAGCATTAAAAAACAAAAAATTTTATAGCAAATTCTAAATTAAAATCTAAAAAAATTCTAAATAAAGAGAGTGATAGAGAGAGAGAGAGAGAGAGATAGTAAAAGAGAGTATAAATAAAGCATAAAAAACAAAACAAAATAAAATAAAATAAAACATACCTTTAGCTTAACCAAAAAAAAAAACAAAAAAATTGTGCTTTTTTTTTCACGCATTTAATTAAATATTTATTCTTTTTTTCATTTTTTTTTTTTATGCTGTGGCTATACACTTCACAAATATACATAATATTTATATATATATTGTATAAAACACACAAAAACAATTAATTAATTAATCATAAGTGAGTGCGCGATGATTATTGGATGGATGATCTAGTTTCAGAGTCAACTCACCCTCCTCAATCCAATCAATACTCAAAATTTTCTATGAGATTTTTTGTATTGGGAAAATTTTCATCCATTTTTTGAGGGACGATCACCGAAAATCCAGCGATTCGATTATTTTGAAACTTTACAGATCTTTTTGGATGTCTTTCAAGAGCTTAAGTTTAAATTTTCAGCTCAATCCATTGAAAATTGGATTTTTAAAAAATCGCCAACGGATTAATGGGAAAAATCTGAAAAATTTTCTATAAAATTTTTTATTTTGGGAAAATTTTCATCATTTTTTGTGGAACGATTACGGAAAACCCATCGATTTGATTATTTTGAAACTTTACGAATCATTTCTTATCTCTATCAAGAGCTAACATGGAAATTTTCAGCCCAATCCGTTGAAAATTCAATTTTTAAAAAATCATCTACTGAATTATTGAAAAAATCCAAAAAAAAAAAAAAAAACAATTTTTTTATTGAATTATTTGAAAATTTTCGGCAATTTTTGAAGGACCCTCACCCGAAAATCCATTGATTCAATTTTTTTCAAACTTTACGAATCTATTTGGATGTCTATCAAGAGCTTAAGTTTAAATTTTCAGCGCGATCCATTGAAAATTGAATTTTTAAAAAATCGTCAATGGATTTATTGGAAAATTTCCGATATCTTTTCTATTTTCATGATTCTGGAAGAAATTTTCATCGTAGTTTTTGAGGGACGCTCACGAAAAATCTAGCAATTTGATTATTTTGAAACTTCCAGGATCTTTTCTAATCTCTATCAAGAGATTAAATCTAAATTTTCAGCCAAATCGGACTGAAACTTGAATTTTAAAAATTCATCAACGGATTTGTTGGATAAATCTGAAAAATTTCCTGTAAGATTTTTTACTTTGGGAAAATTTTCAATCGTGGTATTTGAGGGACGATCACGAAAAATCCAGCGATTTGATTGTTTTGAAACTTTACCAATCTTTTCTTATAACTATCAAGAGCCAACATGTAAATTTTCAGCCCGATCCATTGAAAATTGAATTTTTAAAAATTCGTCAACGGATTAATGGGAAAAATCGACAAAAAAAAAATTTTTTTATTGAATTATTTGAAAATTTTCATCATACTTTGGAGGATCCTAACTCAAATTTCACCGGATGGATTGTTTCCAAACTTACGGGATCTTTTCTTATAACTATCAAAAGCTTAAGTTTAAATTTTTAGCAAAATCCGTTAAAAACTTGAATTTTAAAAAATCATCAACCGATTTGTGGGAAAAATCTGAAAAATTATCTATAAAATTTTTTATTTGGGAAAATTTTCATCATTCTTTGGAGGTTCATCTCTGAAATTCCATTTAATGGATTGTTTTCAAACTTTTAGGATGTTTTCTTATATATTTCATGAGCTTAAGTTTAAATTTTCAGCCCGATCCGTTGAGAATTGAATTTTTACAAAAATCGTCAACGGATTAATGGGAAAAATCTACAAAAAAAAAATAAATATTTTTTCTACAAAAGGAAAATTTTCATCATTCTTTGAAGGATCATCTCTGAAATTCCATTTAATGGATGTTTTCCAAACTTTCAGGATCTTTTCTTATAACTATCAAGAGCCAACATGTAAATTTTCAGCCCAATCCATTGAAAATTGGATTTTTAAAAAATCGTCAACGGATTAATGGGAAAAATCTACAAAAAAATTAATATTTTTTCTATAAAAGGAAAATTTTCATCATTCTTCAAGGAAGGATCATTACTCAAATTCCATTTAATGGATGTTTTCCAAACTTTCAGGATCTTTTCTTATAACTATCAAGAGCCAACATGTAAATTTTCAGCCCAATCCATTGAAAATTGGATTTTTAAAAAATCATCAACCGATTAGTGGGAAAAATCTGAAAAATTTTCTATAAGATTTTTTATTTTGTGGAAAATTTTCATCCATTTTTGTTTTGTTCCTTTGGGATTTTGGCCGATCTTCTAAATTATTAAAGAATAATCGTAATCGTAATCGTAATCGCAATTTCACAACTCCAATTAATTAATAATAACAAATCTAAAATGTGCATGAGATAAAAAATTGAGGTGTCCACAACAAACCAATCAAAGTGGAATTTGGAAAAGACCACACAGGATCAATAAATATGTGATTGTGTGCGTGCTTAATTTTTGCAACAGAGAGAAAAACACAAACGAAAAACAAAAACAAAGTCAAAACAATAAAAAAAATTAAAAAAAATATATAAAAGCAAAACAGCAAAAAAAATCACGTAGCTGCTAGAAGACGCTAGAAGACTAAAAAAATTGGCTAAAAAAAAAAAAACTCAAAACGGACAAAAACAAAACACACACACACAACAAATACAATAATAAATATAAATATATATTTTTTTTTTTTAAATTATTATTAATTTTAATTATTAATTATTATTGTTATTAAAAAAAAAATTACACTTTTCTTATGGGCCTCTTCCGTGCCCTTTTCCCCGCACCCCCCCCAATCAAATCCCCCCGCAATCATTTTTATTTTAACTTTAAACGAACGGTACACAGAGTTTTATTGATTGATAATAGAGAGAGAAAGAGAGAGAGAGACATAGAAAGAGAGAGATAGAATGAAGATGATGAATACAAAACAAAAAAAACAAAATTAATTAAATTAACAAAAAAAAAATTAGGTTATGTTAAGTTTCTTGCAATTGAATTTTTAAATGGAATTTGTTTTTACTTTATTTTTTCTATATAAATTTTGGTCGGTCTGGCCGGACGGACGGACGGACGGAGCGGAGCTGACCTAAGGACGATTGTTGATTGGGAGCTACGCGGTTCTGCGGTTCTGCGATTCTGCTTCTGCGGGAAGGGGGCCGGAAGAGGGTTAATTTCTAATTTAATTTTACAAAATAAAAATAGCTTTATTTAGCATATATTTTGAACGCGTAAACGTCTGCGTCTGCGATAATTTATTTAATTATTTTTCTCTAATTTAATTTTATTATATAATTCGCTTAAGGGTTCTTGGGGGTTCTTAAGGGTTCTTAAGGGTTCTTGAGGGTTCTTAAAGGTTCTTGAGGGGTTTAATTTATTTTTTTTTTTACAATTATGCTATTTTTATTATTATTATTATTATTATTATTGTTTTTAATTATATTTATATATATATTTTTTTGAAATTTATTTATTTTTATTTTAATAATATTCGAGAAAATTAACTCAAGTAATAAAATAAAATAAAATAAAATAAAATAATAATAGAAATTTTCAAAACAAACAAAACAAAAATTTTAATTAAAAATTAAAAATAACGAAATTCTCCTTTCTTACCAATGTGTTTGTTGCGTACCCAATCAGCTGGTGCTGTTGGTGGTAAAACACTGCCACTGCCATTGCCACCGCCACCTATTGAATTATTATTTTCATTTATTGATGATGGCGGATAACGATCAGAAACTCCCGATTCCTGTATGGGCGTGTGTGCGTAAAATAAAAGAATTATTCAACAAATTCACCTTTAAACAACTAATAAAAATTCTCCCGTTAACTTACCTGTCTATTAATATTTTTATTATAATTCTGTTGTTGTTGTTGATACAATGGATTATTGAATACATCATTTGTTGTATCATTATTATTACAAATTGTTACAATTGTATGTGGCACATGGGCAATTTGACCACGATTATTACGTGCTTTCCACCATTTTCGGCTATCATCTAAAATCTAAATGCATGGATGTGAGAGTTAAGCAAAAAAAAAATTCATAATAAAAGAAACTTCTCATCTTCAGTTCTTCAACCCCCCCCCCCCCCCCCATCAAAATTTTTTAAAGATCTCTAAAGAAGAAGAGAGACCAAAAAAATCGGAAAAAAAAAACTACTCACCTCAAGATATTCACCACGTTGTACTGTTAATTCTTTATCATTATTTGCTGTTCGTGGATAAGTAACTTGAACAATTTTTGCACCACGTCCTTGTAAATCATCTAACCATAAATCAGTTGTTGTTGTTGTGTTATTGTTGGGATTATTCGCTGTTATTTGATCTGAATTCATTGGTAAAATAATATTTGTATCATGATTTCTCATATCACCCGATTGATGTTGAATATGATGAATATGATGATGTGTCATAACACCACCACCACCATTGCCACCACCACCATTTCTTTCAATTGAATCAATTGATATGTCACTTCTTGCACTATAATCACGTAATAATCCTGGACTACCTGGTGAACGATGTGCTGTTGCGGCTGCTATTCCTTGTTGACCACCACCACCACCAGCTGAATTTCCTCCTCCCATCATTTGTGTATCATAATCATAATCTTGAATTGGATGTTGTTGTTGATGTTGTTGATGTTGCATTGCTATTATTGGATCAATACGACGTTTTAAATTTGGTGTTTGATGTGTTGTCGGTGAACCGGCTGTCATCATTACTACTGAATTACCACCACCACCACCACCACCACCACCATCCATATTATAATCATCAATAACCGGATAATCGGGTGACCATCCATCAAAGAATACCGGATGATAGACATTCATTATTGCATTATTACCACCAGCGCCTTTCCATTGATCACGTGGTATTGTCCATGCATCACCTAACGATCTCCATAATTCTGTTTCTTTACTCGTTACACAATTTATCAATAAATTAATGGCTTCACGCGTTAACAATGGATTTATGACACGTGCCGGTAAATTTGGATCATAATATGTATCATGCGATGCATCAACAATTAATGCCAATGGAGTAAATAAAAAGTGGACCAATTCGGGGGCATTCGGATCATGAATGTGTGCCTTTAATTTTGCCAATAAATTAAATGATAATTTAAATTTTGCAAATATATCAATGAATTCTCGTTCATGCGGTGGTTTTGTACGTAACGTTAATAAACCCTCACCCGGATCTTTTTTCTTTGATTTTCGATTGCGTCGACGACGTTCCAATTCACGTGATGCGGCCGCCGCATGCTGTAAACGTGCAATAAATTTTTCAATATCATCAAAACAATGATTTAAAACCGTAACATCACGTTCATATTTTTCACTGCTCGTCGACGACGTCTCATCATTAATACCACCAATTTCCGAATCTGTTTCATTTTGTTGTTGTTGTTGTTGGTGTTGTTGGTGTTGTTGATGGAATGATTTCATTTGTTGTTGTTGTTGTTGATGGGATGGTGATTGTTGTTGTTGATGTTGTTGTTGTTGATGTTGAATTATTTCACGATGTTGTGTTAAAATTTTTCCATTACGTAATTGTTTTAAATCTTCAGCCAAATGAACAGCAGAAATACTTTGACACTTTATATATTTGTCAAATAAAAAATTATATATTAATAATGGTTTTTTGGTTTTGGTAATGGAAGAGGAAATCCCAAAATAGAGATGGAGTTGTTGGCCTCTTAACGATCCGGTTTTTTGAGGGAAGATTTTTTTTTATGTATTTAACGTAAATTTTCTCATGTTTTTGCAGGGACGATTGAGGAAAATCCAGCGATTTGATTATTTTGAAATTTTCAGGATCTTTTCTTATCTCTATCCAAAGCTTAAGTCTAAATTTTCAGCCCAATCCGTTGAAAACTTGAATTTTAAAAAATCGCCAATGGATTTGTGGGAAAATTTTCAATATTTTTTCAATTTTCATTAATTTTTGAAGGAATTTTCATTGTTGTTTGACAGACGATCACGGAAAATCCAGCGATTTGATTATTTTAAAACTTTCAGGATCTTTTCTAATAACTATCAAGAGCTTAAGTTTAAATTTTCAGCCAAATCCGTTGAAAACTTGAATTTTAAAAAATCGCCAATGGATTTGTGGGAAAATTTTCAATATTTTTTCTATTTTCATGAATTTTTGAAGAAATTTTCATCGTTGTTTGACGGACGATCACGGAAAATCCAGCGATTTGATTATTTTAAAACTTTCAGGATCTTTTCTAATAACTATCAAGAGCTTAAGTTTAAATTTTCAGCTCAATCCGTTGAAAACTTGAATTTTAAAAAATCGCCAATGGATTTGTGGGAAAATTTCCGATATTTTTTCAATTTTCATTAATTTTTGAAGGAATTTTCATCGTTGTTTGACGGACGATCACAAAAAATCCAGCGATTTGATTGTTTTGAAACTTTACCAATCTTTTCTTATCTCTATCCAAAGCTTAAGTTTAAATTTTCAACCCGATTGGGTAAACACTTGAATTTTAAAAAATCATCAACGGATTTTCGGGAAAAATCTGAAAAATTTTCTATAAGATTTTTTCTATTTTAGGAAAATTTTCATCGTTTTTTGATGGACGCTCACAAAAAATCCATCGATTTGATTATTTTGAAACTTTACCAATCTTTTCTTATCTCTATCCAAAGCTTAAGTTTAAATTTTCAACCAAATCCATTGAAAACTTGAATTTTTAAAAAATCCACAACCAAATTGTTGGTTTTTTTTTTAGTTGTTTTTTCGATTACTCACCTGAAAAATGTGCATTTCTGATCGTGAACCAGAACCACCGGCAACAATAAATACCAATATATTATTATACATTTCCATTGGTCCATTACTTGTAAACGGTGTCGGATCTTGAATCATCGATGCCGGAAATCTTTCAATTATATTCTGTAATAAAAAAAAAACGAAACCATTATTAAATAATAAATCATCAGATATGTATATATATTTAAATAAAACAAATGTCATTTCATTTTTTTTTTACCCCCGTTTCATAATCCATAATCAATATCCATTGACGATCCAAACATAATTGCATTTTTTGTGACCAAATACCAGTTGTTTTCTCTAAATGTAATAAACGTCGCATTCCATCAGCCGGATAAACAATACCACTTTCTTTATTCACCGTAAACGTTGCCAAATGTTCTAATACATAAATTGGTTTATCACCAAGATCATGTTCAATTGTACGATCATCTAAACCACTGCCACCACCACCACCAATTCCACTTCTTGAATCTCTTTCATCACCAGAATAATCAGCACCAATACTACCAGGACCACCGCTACGATTTCCACTTGATAATCCAACACCACCACCACCACCACCTCTTAAACTTCCACCGCCACCCTGACCCTGTTGCTGTTGCTGTTGCTGTTGACCGCTACCATTTGAATGATATGCCATTTTCGATTTAATTAATTTTTTTTATATATATATATATATATGATTAAAATCTTATTGTTTTATTGCGTCCCTGCGTTGCGTCCTTGCGGCGTTGCACCAAAAATAAAAAATCAATTTCTATCCAATGGAAAAAATAAAAAAGTTTTTTTTAATTTTTTTTTTTTCGTGTGTGTTTAGTTTACAAAATGGCCGATGGTTTTTTTTTTTGTTGCTTTATCACTGCGCAGTGATGATTAAAATTTTTTTTATCGTAATTTTAATTTTAATTTTTTTTTATTTTATTGTAATCGTAAATCGAAAATTGTAAAAGAGATTAATTTATTGAATTGTTTGTTAGATAAACGAAAAAAAAACATTAAACAAATTCCTTTAAAATGTGATGGGGATCTTTCTTGGAATTAAAAATTGGAATTGGAATGATCTTGAACGCGGTTAATGATCTGTTGTTTTGAAATTGAAATATAGCCAAAACGGAAATTTTAACAAATCAACTTAAGAAATAATCTATTATTAATATAATAAATTAATGAAGGAAGTGACGATTACAGAAAGAATTTAAATTAAAAATGGTTTTTTTTTTTTTAAACAATAATCGTTTTTTATTTCTTTATTGATTTTGTACGTGATTGGAATGAATATATTTTAATAATTTAATGTTTATAAGCTAAACAAAACTAAATAAATTTTTATATAATTAAAATTCTAATCACGTATTTGGATATTGGATATATTGGATTGCGTTTGCAGTGTTCGCAAAAAAAAAATAAAAAAATAATAAAAATAACATTTAACATTTTGCGAAACCCAAAAAAACAAATGCGATTTTGGGACAGAACGACGGGGCTTCGACGGGGCTGAAACACACCTTAATTTTCAATAATACCATAATCCCCATTTTAATCTCATCCCGCAATCCACAAACACATACAATCGCATGGAGACTTTTAAAACAAATATACAAAATAAAATTAGATGCAAATTCAATAAAACGGAAGCAAAAACAAATCGAATAATATAATAAAATTAAAAAAATAGGACAGTAAAATAAATAATAATAATAATAAAGAAAATATGATATGGTATATGGTTTGGTTTTGGAAACCTTAGAAATTGCGTTTATATTTTCCTTCTGTTTTATTTTGCTATTTTGCTATTGATTTTGAAGAGTTTTCGTTTGTTTGTTTGTTTGTTTGTTTGGTTATCTGTTTTTTGTGTTTATTTTGCAAAATTTTCATTCGATTTCGAGGAATCATCACGAGAAATCTAGCAATTGGATTATTTTGAAACTTTACAGATCTTTTCCTATATCTATCAGGACTTTACATGGAAATTTTCAGTCCAATCCATTGAAAATTGGAATTTTAAAAAATCCCCAAAAGGATTTATTGAAAATACCCAAAAATTTCCGAAAACGATTTTATTTTTTGTATTGGAAAATTTTATCAGTTTTTCCGGGATCATAACGGAAAATCCATCGATTTGATTATTTTGAAACTTTACAGATCTTTTTATAACTCTATCAGGACTTCACATGCCAATTTTCAGCCCAATCCGATAAAAACTTGATTTTTAAAAAATCCCTAAAGGATTTATTGAAAATTTTGTTATTTTTCCTTTACGATTTCTTATTTTGGAAAATTTTCATCAGTTTTTCCGGGATCACAACGAGAAATCCATCGATTCGATTATTTTTAAACTTTATAGATCTTTTTCAAGCTCTATCAGGACTTCACATGCCAATTTTCGGACCAATCCGATAAAAATTAGAATTTTAAAAAATCCCCAACTGATTTTATGAAAATTTTCAATATTTTTCCTTTAAGATTTCTTATATTGGAAAAATTTCATCAGTTTTTCCGGGATCACAACGAGAAATCCATCGATTCGATTGTTTTGAAACTTTGGGGATCTTTTCCTATATCTATCATGACAATACATGCTAATTTTCAGCCCGATCCCGTGAAAACTTGCATTTTAAAAAATCATCAACTGATTTATTGATAAAAATGGAATATTTTTTCTATTGGTTTTTATATGGGAAAATTTTCATCAGTTTTTCCGGGATTACAACGAGAAATCCATCGATTCTATAATTTTTAAACTTTACAGATCTTTTCCTAACTCTATCAGGACTTTACCTGGAAATTTTCAACCCGATCCCGTGAAAATTTGAATTTTAAAAAATCATCAACTGATTTATTGGGAAATTTTGCATATTTTTCAATAAGAATTCTTATATTGGAAAATTTTCATCAGTTTTGTCAGGATCATAACGGGAAATCCAGCGATTTGATTATTTTGAATCTTTACAAATCTTTTCCTATCTCTATCAGGACTTCACATGCCAATTTTCAGCCCGATCTCGTGAAAACTTGAATTTTAAAAAATCATCAACGGATTTATTGAAAAAAATGGAATATTTTTTCTATAGGTTTTTTATTTTGGGGAAAATTTTCATCAGTTTTTCCGGGATCACAACGAGAAATCCATCGATTCGATTCTTTTGAAACTTTACAGATCTTTTCTTATCTCTATCAGGACTTTACATGCGAAATCCAATCCAATCCAATGAAAATTGGAATTTTAAAAAAATCATCTACGGATTTATTGAAAAATAATTTTATATAATTTATTTTTGGGTGAATTTTCTCGGCGCATATGACTCAATATAAGAGTTTTTTTTTTTTATAATCGATAAAGACGATTACGAAATGAAGTGGATTTTATTTTTATGAGTGATTGTAATCAAAAATTTTACTTTTTTTGTTTTATTGTATTATAAATGACCTTTTTATTATTATTATTTTGAAACAAAAAAAAAATAGAAATATTTTGTTGGGTGATTAATCCAAATGTTTTTTTTTTTTTTTTCTATTTAATTTGTCGACCTTATCAGAATTATTTTTTGCAGCTCGGTAATCGCACACATTATAGATAATGAAATAAAATTTTTTTTAATAGATTACTTATCTTTTACATATATACACTAGATATATAGAGTAGTGTATAGTGCGAAGGCGATGAACAAATCGCTTAAAATAAAACAAAAACACAAACACAAACACAACTTATACACGAACGTTTTGATAAGAAGAACTGGAAATTAAAATATTCAACGAAAATGGATTAATATTTATTTGGTTTTTTTTTTTGGTTTTATTTTATTTATTATCATTTTTTTGTAGTTGTTGTTTTTGTCTTTTTTGTCTTTTTTTTGTCGGCTTAACTTAACTTACATTTTATTTTTATTTCTGTTTTTGGTTATCTCTTAATTAAATTTATTTATATTATGCGATAAATTTTATTTTTGTTCAATTTTTATCTTGTAAAAATATTTAATCAAAAAAAAAATGGTTGGAAGGTCTGAAAGCAAAAAAAATCTTCGTCTAAAAGGATCTGAAAACAGAAAAGGGGTCTGAAAGAAGAATTGTAAAATAGTCGATGGTGGAGATTGGGTGGGTGGGTAGGCTTTAAGGAGACTTTAAGACAAATCCCTATATATGTGGGGGCATTCAACCCTTTTTTGATCGAACATCTGAATTGATCCAATAAAGATCGCATATGAGTTCCCGTTAATTCGTTCTCTGCAGAAATGGAAAAGAATTTGTCCATCAGACAAGAAATTGAAATTTTCCTCCAGTCAATTTTCCATAAAAATTGGGATTATTTCCTGTCGGCAAACGGCGTTTTATCAATTAGAAATTGAATTTTTATCACCCGAAAGGAGGACGAAAGGAATCTGTTTTCCATATTTATTAAAGAAAATTCGGTAATTTTTCCATTTAATTATGAATTTTCCGCTTCAATACAAAGTTTTTCTATGAATTTTTCCGTTAATTTTCCATAAAAAATTGAGATTTTCTTCTGCAAACGGCGTTTTATCAATCAGAAATCGATTTTTATCATAGGAAGGAGGACAAAAGGAATCTTTTTTCATATTTATTAAAGAACACTCTGTAATTTTCCCTTTAAATAATAAATTTTAAGCATCAATACAAAGTTTTTCTATGAATTTTTCCGTTAATTTTCCATAAAAAATTGAGATTTTCTTCTGAAAACGGCGTTTTATCAATCAGAAATCAAATTTTATTATAGGAAGGAGGAAGTTTTTTTTATATTTAATAAAGAAAATTCTGTAATTTTTCCATGTAATGCGAAGAGTTTTCTTGTAATTTTTCCATGTAATGAAGAGTTTGTATTAATAAAAAACTGAATTTTCCTTAAAAATTTAGATTTTCTTTCAACAGAAAACTTTTAATCGCAGTAGAAAATCAATAAAAAATCAAAATTTTATCACCGGAAGGAAGACAAAGGGAATCTTTTTTCATCCTTTATTAAAGTAAATTCGTTGATTTTCCTTTTTTTATAATGAATTTTCCGCATCAATACAACGGTTTTCTATTAATAAAAATCGGAATTTTCCATAAAAATTGAGATTTTCTTCGGCAAAAAATCGTTTTATCAATCAGAAATTGATTTTTTATCATAGGAAGGAAGGAAGGAGGGAAGTTTTTTTTCTATTATAGTAAAGTAAATTCGTTGATTTTCCTTTTTTTATAATGAATTTTCCGCTTCAATACAAAGGTTTTCTATGAATTTTCCTGTTAATTTTACATTAAAAATTGAGATTTCCTTCAACAGAAAACTTTCAATAGCAGTAGAAAATCAATCAAAAATGGATTTTTATCACCGGAAGGAGTACGAAAGGAAACTTTTTCCATATTTATTAAAGTAAATTCGTTAATTTTACTTTTTATAACGAGTTTTTTATCAATACAAAGTTTTTCTATTAATAAATAGTTGAATTTTCCTGTCACTTTTCCATAAAAAATTGAAATTTCCTTCTGCAAAAATGGGTTTTATCAATCAGAAATCGATTTTTTATCACGGGAAAGAGGACGAAGGGAATCTTTTTCCATCCTTTATTAACGTAAATTCCTTAATTTTTCCCTTTTTATAATGAATTTTCCATCAATAGAAAGGTTTTCAATCAATAAAAAACTGAATTTTCCTGCCATTTTCCATAAAAATTGAGATTTCCTTCTGCAAAAATGAGTTTTATCAATCAGAAATCAATTTTTATCATAGGAAAAAGGAAGGAAGGAAGTTTTTTTTTCTATTATAGTAAAGTAAATTCCTTAATTTTTCCATTTAAATGATAAATTTTCCGCATCAATACAAGGTTTTTCTATGAATTTTCCTGTTAATTTTACATTAAAAATTGAGATTTGCTTCAACAGAAAACTTTCCATCAGCAGAAAATCAATCAAAAATGGATTTTTATCACCGGAAGGAAGACGAAGGGAATCTTTTTTCATCCTTTATTAAATAAATTCCTTAATTTTTGCATTTAAATGATGAATTTTCCATCAATACAAAGTTTTTCTATGAATTTTCCTGTCAATTTTCCATAAAAAATTGAGATTTCCTTCGGCAAACGGCGTTTTATCAATCAGAAATAGATTTTTATCATAGGAAAAAGGAAGGAAGGAAGTTTTTTTTCTATTATAGTAAAGTAAATTCCTTAATTTTTCCATTTAATAATTAATTTTCCGCATCAATACAAGGTTTTTCTATGAATTTTCCCGGTTATTTTACATTAAAAATTGAGATTTCCTTCTACAGAAAACTTTCCATCGCAGTAGAAAATCAATCAAAAATCAAATTTTATCAACGGAATGAGGACGAAAGGAATCTTTTTTCATATTTAATAAAGAAAATTCTGTAATTTTTCCCATTTAATGATGAGTTTTCCATTTAATGATGAGTTTTCCATTAATACAAAGTTTTTCTATTAATAAAAACCGGAATTTTCCCAGTCAATTTTCCATAAAAATTGAGATTTCCTTTCTGTGCAAAAATGGGTTTTATCAATCAGAAATCGATTTTTTATCACGGGAAATCCTTTATTAAAGTAAAATTCGTTAATTTTTGCCCATTTTATAATGAATTTTCCGCATCAATACAAAAGTGTTTCTATTAATCAAAAAAACTGGAATTTTCCCAGTTAATTTTCCATAAAAATTGAAAGATTTTTTTTCTTTCACAACAGAAAACTTTCGCTATCGCAGTAGTAAAAACCGGAATTAGAAATCGAATTTTTATCAATAACCACCGGAAAACGACAGAAATTAATAAAGAAAATTCAATCAGAAATTCAACAATTCTTTTAATAAAAATTTCCATTCCATCCTCCATCATCATTTTCCGAATTTTTCCCCGCGCGCGCGCCCGGGACTTTTCCCTTTACCCTGCGGCGCCTCATCAAACAATTTTCTTCCTCCGTAAAAAACCTTATTATTAAAATTAAAATTAACCAAAAAAAAATTAAACAAAAATCTTACCTTTAATAAAACAACAACAAAAAAAAAAAAAAAAAACACCAACTTTGAATCTTTGTCTGAGTTTTTTATTATTTATATTTTATCCGCATCATCGGGATCCAAAAAAAAAAAAAAACAAAATCACTTTTTTTTAATTTAATTTTAAATTAAATTTTTGTTAATTTTAATAACACTAAAAACTATAAAGAAATGAAATGAAGAAAAATCTAAACACTATATGGCAAAGAAAATATTAAAATTAAATTAATTAATTGAAAAAAAACAAAATTAATTTAATTTAATTTAATTCTATTTTGGTTTTTGGTAGTATTTTTTTAAGTAACTATTTTTTTTTTCTCTTATTTAGCGGTATTTATTTATTTAAAAAAAAAAAAAACCGTATTAATAATTTTTTTTCTGTGTGTGTTTAGTTTTTTATTCTTGTGGTTTTGTTTCGTATACTTTTTTTGTATACACACCAAAAAATACGATTAATTAATTAATTAATTAAATGGGCTATTTCAAAAAATCAACAAATAACAAACGGAACAAAACAACAACAACAAAATATTCTATGAACTTTTTTGTGAATTAACTTATTGTGGATTGATTAAACACTTTTTGTTTTAGGGGATTTGTTTTCCAGTGGGGTTTTTTTGCAGGGGTTTAAAGCGATTTTACAAGGTTTTAAAGGGATTTTACGGGATTTCGAGGGATTTTATAAGGTTTTAAGAAGATTTTACAGGATTTTAATGGAATTTTTAAGGTTTTAAAGGGATTTTTCCAAAGTTTTGAACAGATTTTACCGAATTTTGAACTTGAAACTCAAATAAAAATCAAATAATAACACACACACACACACACACACACCGACGACGACCACCGCGCACTGCACTACGTTAATAGAATAATAATAATAATAATATTAAATACACGACATACTTTTAAAATGAAAAATAAAAATAAAAAAAAAAAATTGTTTTACTGCTGTTTGTTGAATTTTATATAATAATATTATTATTGGAATGTTATTTTATTTTTTTTATTCAATTTGTTGTTGTTGTTGTTGTTGTTGTGATTTTTCTCTGTGTGTGTATTTATTTGATTTGAAATAAGAAAATTTCTACACTGAGCAAAAAAAAAAACATAAAAAATTTATGGAAAAAAATCAACATAAAAATCTATTTTTAATTATATTTTATTATTTAATAATTTTCAAATCACAATCACAATTTAAAACAGAGTCATAAACCAGAGTTTTTAATATTCAACAAAAATAAATTCTTAGACATTTTCATAGACGCGCGAATCGTGCGCGTGTTATTTGGATTTTATTTAAAAAAAAAAAAATGGGTACTTTTGAAATATATTAAAATAAAAGAAAATTTTTTTTTCACAAATGCACGCACACAACAATCAAATCAAATCAAATCAAATCAAGTTGAGGTAGAGTTTAAAAAATTGATTTTGTTAATTAAATTAATTATTATTTAATTTATATTAATTAAAATAAAACGCACTATATATATATATTAAGATGATGATGATGATGATGATGATGATTGAAAAACAAATTAATTAATTAAATTTTCTAAAAAAAACAAAAAAAACACGACGCGACGATCGTCAATTTCAAATCGTAATCTCCAATTTAATATAAGTCATCACAATCCGTTCTTGTCGTCGTAGTCGTCGTCGTCGTCGTCGTTCTTGTTGTCGTCGTCGTCGTGGTCACTCACTATTTATTTCTTTATATTTTATTTGTTTATTTTTTAAAATAAATATTTGATCAATTTTTTTTTTTTTTTTATTGAATTTTTTTATTGAGCGATAGTCACCCCGCGTTACCATAAAAAAAATAAAAAAAAGTAAAAAAAAAATTACAACACAAAACAAACAAATTTTAATATCAAAATAAGTTACAATGCGCGAGTACAATAAAAAAAATATTATTAATTAATTTTTATTTTTATTTTTTTAAAACTTTAACTTAAAAAAAAAATTCTCTGTCGCGTCGTCGCAATCTCCTCTCTCTCTCTCTCTCTCTCTCTCTATGGATGGATTAAATATTTTATTAAATTTTATGTGTTAAACCAAAAAAATTATGAACAGTTAGGTTTTTTTTTTTTTTTTAAATTCTTCTTCAACCCATTCAAAAATTATATATATAAAAAAAGGTAAAAAATTTTTAATCATTTGAAAATGAAATGATTGAGGAATGGAATGAGGTTTTAAAAAGATTATGTTTGTTTGTGTTTGGTTGTTTGATTTCTGAATGTAAGTTTTCTCATCAGGTAAATTGTGTTTTTGAATGTTTTTTGTGTTTGTTAAAACGTAAAACTGAGGTAAAAAACACCTGAGAAAAACGAGAAAAATTGTTTTTATTAAATAACACAACAATAACAACAACAACAACAACAACAGTACAGGTAAAATAAATATAAATTTTCTTTTATTGATTCAAATGAAACGAAATGAAAAATATAAATTTATTGTACACTCTCTATATTATTATTATAATACTTATTATTTATTAATATTATTTTATTTACCTGAAGTCGCATGAAGTGGCTGAATATATTTAGATAGTAGAGCAACACACGCAAACACACACACATAATAATAATAATAATAATATTATGTTACAGTAAATATATATAATAAAATTTAATTATTATTATTATTATTATATAGGTATTTTTTACAGGTAAAAATTGTGTTTTTTTTTTATATAATCCCATAGGTCTTGAAAGCTTTGCTGTTGCGGTAAAAAAAAAAGTTTTTTGGGGTTTTTTTTTTTTTTTTTTTTTTGGAAAATTTTCAGCAATTTTTCAGGGATCATTGGGGGAAATCCAACGATTCGATTATTTTCAAACTTTACAAATCTTTTTGTATGTCTTTCAAGAGCTTAAGTTTAAATTTTCAGCCCAATCCGTTAAGAATTGGATTTTTAAAAAATCATCAACGGATTTATTGAAAATTTACCAAATTTTTTCTATAGATTTTTGGGAAAATTTTCATCAGTTTTTCGGGGACCCTCACCGGAAATTCAACGATTCGATTTTTTTCAAACTTTACCAATCTTTTCTTATATATTTCAAGAGCTTAAGTTTAAATTTTCAGCCCAATCCGTTGAGAATTGGATTTTTAAAAAATCATCAACTGATTATATGAAAATTAGGTTATTTTTCCAATGAGATTTCTTTGTATTGGAAAATTTTCATCAGTTTTCCGGGATCATAACGGAAAATCCATCTATTCGATTATTTTGAAACTTTACAGATCTTTTCCTATTTCTATCAGGACTTCACATGCCAATTTTCAGCCCAATCCGATAAAAATTGGATTTTTAAAAAATCCCCAACGGATTTATTGAAAATTTTGTTATTTTTCCTATGAGATTTCTAATATTGGAAAATTTTCATCAGTTTTTCAGGGATCATAACGGAAAATCCATCGATTCGATTATTTTGAAACTTTCAATATCTTTTCATAACTCTATCAGGACTTTACATGCCAATTTTCAGCCCAATCCAATAAAAATTGGATTTTTTAAAAATCCCCAACTGATTTATTGGGAAATTTTATTATTTTTCCCTTAAAATTTCTTTGTATTGGAAAATTTTCATCAGTTTTTCCGGGATCATAACGGAAAATCCAGCTATTCGATTATTTTGAAACTTTACAGATCTTTTCTTAACACCATCAGAACTTCACATGTCAATTTTCATCCCAATCCCGCAAAAACTTGAATTTTTAAAAAATCCCCAATTGATTTATTGAAAAAAAAAAAAGTGTTTGTGAAATGGTTTTTTTTATTATCATGGAAACTTTTCCTTATTCATTTTTCCCAAACAATAATCCATCCAGTGGATTAGAAATTCATATCGTATCACTTACAAATGGAATACAATAGTATTTTTTAGCAATATCGTATTTTTAGTTAAGCCATATTTCATTTTCATTTTTCCACCTCTGTGTGTTTTTTTTTCTGTTATTCAATATTTATTTAACAGGTGAGTTTTTGTTATTTTTGTTGTTTTTTGTGTTGGTCTATTGATTTTGCTGGTTGCGATATGATGATGATGAGGTATTTATAATAAAAATTGTTTTTTATATGAGCCCGTTTTATGTTTAGTTATTGTTGTTATTATTATTATTATTATTATTATTATTATTATTATGTATGGTTTTTGATATTGCTGTTACGAAGAAGACAACAACAACGACGAATGATGATGAATAAAATAATAATAATAATAATAATTGTGATGAGAATTTATAATACATTTTTTTTTAAATTTCTACGGAATGCATATAGATAGATAGATACGAAGAATGCGAGGAATTCAAAATGTAAAACAATAATAATCCACCTTTAAAAAAATATCTATCTGGAAGAATATTATTTGAATTTAAATTCATTAAAAATAAATTCAAATTTCTATGCAAAAAAAAAAAAAAAGAAGGGAGAGTCAAACCTTTTTTTTTTTTTTTTTTTTAATTTTTATAAATCACACTTGATTTTGTATCCGCGGTTCTCTGTCCCAAAATCATCGTCGACGCTGTTGCCCGCCGCTGTGTTAATAATAATAAAAAACAAAAACTTAAATACCAATAAAACGAGACGATGAAGACGAAGACGACCAAGACGACAACGATAAAAACGATGAAGACAACGATTAAGATAACGAGCTCGAACCCCAAAACAGAGAATCTAAAGGTTAAAGTTTTTGTTGCTGTTGTTGTTGTTGTTGTTGAGTTGTTGGAAACAAAAAAAGGGAAAGCTTTTGATTTTTGATTTCAGTAGATATTTTGAAATTTTGTCTGGAAATCAATCAAAATATGACATTGAATTATAATTTGTTTGTTTTTTTTTTTGTTAATTCAATTCAATAAATTTATTGATGATTTCATTCATTTTGCAATTTTCCAATCAATTAATCATTGATTTCTGTGTTTGTGTATGATTTATCGTTAATTTTTTACAATCTTATCGCCAGCCACCATTCGTAATTCGATTATATATATGTGTTAAGCAGTAAACAGTATAAATTATAATGGTAAAAGTTCAAAATTATTTGTTTGTTTTTTTTATTTGGAAGCTATATCGTACAGAATTCGCTAGTCTAAGATTATCCAAGTGAAATTTTCTAGAAATTGAATTGATTGAAGTTTTTTTAATAATACGCAATGCGAAATTTGAAAGGAAAATTCATTGATCGCATTGAAACGTTTCTAATCCAATCATCCTTATCCAATGAAAACCTTTGGTTTAAAATTTTACCAAAAAAAAAATCATCCTTAACGCATTATATAACTGCGTAATATACTGCGTAAAATTTTCAACAAAAATGATTGATTGCCCAGCAGTGTTTTTTTTTTAAAGAAATCGCCCTCAGAATTTTATACGTTTTTTAATTATTAGGTCATTTTCATTCATAGTTTTTTTTTTGTTTTATCAATTCTAAATTAAAATCTAATCTTTACTTGAAAATCCTTACAAATAAAAATACAAATACAAAAATTCCTATTAAACCAAACATTCCAATTTAAAAAAAAATGGAATTTAAATCCCCCAGCTTTTGTTTATGGTGTTTGTTGTTAAACTGTAAAATATGTGCGATGATCTAATATACAAAAGAATTTTTTATTATTTATTATACCCCCATCGAGAGATAACACAATGGATATATAAAAAAAAAATTAAAAAAATATAATAAACCCAACGTAACCAAAAACCCAAAGATAAATTAAAAAAAAAATAATGAAAAAATGTGAAAAAATACGATAAATATGTTATATTTCTGTATACATATTTGATTCATTTGATATTCAAATCGCGTAAATTACAATTTAAATTTTTATCCACAACAACAACAACAACAATAATAATTAGAAATAATAAAAAAAAAAAAAAAAAAAACGTGCAATGACTTTGAAAAAAGTATTTAACATTTAAAAAAATATATTTTTTCAATAACCCCACAAACACAGCGGCGAGTTTTTTTTTTGATTTAAATTTAAAGAACCCCAAAAAAAAAAAAAAAAACATAAAAATTGTCTTCCAAGTGGGTTTTTCATAAGATTCGCACCGGAAAACATATAAGTTTATCAATTCTAAACTGGCACAGATCGATTGGTAATGAAATTCTCTAGTGTTTTTTGTATCTGGGAATCTTCCTGCGTGGTTTTGGATCCTTTGGAATCATGAGATTTTCCTTTAAAAAAAAATCCTTAAAAATTAGCATGAAAAAGTTAAAAAAAAATAATAAATTTTGAGGATTTTTCCCAATCTTGGTGCAGAAAAATGGGATTTGTGAAGCTTCCACCGATTGGATTTACTTCAAATTTGGATATGTTATAGTTTAAGTATAGATTTAAGAGACTGGAAAGTTTGGGATTTGTATCTGGTCCAGGAGCGATTTGGTGGAACCTTGAAAATGACCTATTTTCAATTTTGGAAGTTCTATAACTTCCTTATTCCCAGAGATAATCGAACCGGGACGGTGACATTTACTGGCTTTTTCGAATACCTTTCTTTGTGTAAAAGATCCTGTGATTCTATCTCTAACCATTCCAACGGTATTCTCAAAAAACCACTTTTTTAATCCCAAAAATATGACTTCCAGGAGGTTTTTCATAGATAATCACCACAAAACATAAGTTTATAACTTCCAAATTGCCATGAATCGATTGGTAATAAAATTCTTTAGCGATTTATGTGTCTGGGCATCCTCAGGCATCGCCTGGATCCTTTGGAATCATGAGATTTTCCTTAAAAAATCCATAGAAAATTTGCGATTTTGAACTTTTTGCATTTTTTGGCCGGTTTCATACAAAATGAATAAATTTTCACAATCTTGGTGCAGGAAAATGGGATTTGTGAGGCTTCCTGTGTTGCCACAGACTCCCGACTTCGAGAATTTATAGCTTAAGGATGTGTCCAACTTTTCTGAAAGTTTCAAATGTGTAGCTGGTCCAGGAGCGATTTGGTGGAACCTTGAAAATGACCAATTTTCAATTTTGGAAGTTCCATAACTTCCTCAATCCTGAAGATAATCGAACCGGGGCAGTGACGTTTGCTGGCTCTTTTAAATACCTTTCTTTGTTTAAAACATCCCGTGATTCTATCTCTAACCATTTCAAAGTTATTCTCAAAAAACTACTTTTTTAATCCTCAAAATATGCCTTCCAGGAGGTTTTTCATAGATAATCACCTCAAAACATAAGTTTATCAATTTCAAATTGTGACAAATCGATTGGTAATGAAATTCTCTAGTGTTTTTTGTATCTGGGAATCTTCGGGCGAGGTCTGGATCCTTTGGAATCATGAGATTTTCCTTTAAAAAAAAATCCTTAAAAATTTGCATGAAAAAGTTAAAAAAAAATAAATAAATTTTGAGGATTTTTCCCAATATTGATGCAGGAAAATGGGATTTGTGAAGCTTCCACCGATTGGATTTACTTCAAATTTGGATATGTTATAGTTTAAGGATAGATTTAAGAGTCTGGAAAGTTTGGGATTTGTATCTGGTCCAGGAGCGATTTAGTGGAACCTTGAAAATGACCTATTTTCAATTTTGGAAGTTCCATAACTTCCTTATTCCTAAAGATATTCGAACCGGGGCAGTGACATTTTCTGGATTTTTTTAATACCTTTCTTTGTTTAAAACATCCTGTGATTCTATCTCTAACCATTCCAAAGTTATTCTCAAATAACCACTTTTTTAATCCCAAAAATATGACTTCCAGGAGGTTTTTCATAGATAATCACTCCAAAACATAAGTTTATAACTTCCAAACCATGACAAATCGATTGGTAATAAAATTTTACTGTGATTTATGTATCTGGGAATCTTCGGGCGAGGTCTGGATCCTTTGGAATCATGAGATTTTCCTTAAAAAATCCTTAGAAAATTTGCGATTTTGCATGAAAAAGTTAAAAAAATGAAAATTTCTGTTTTTGAACTTTTTGCATTTTTTGGTCGATTTCAAACAAAACGAAGAAATTTTGAGGGTTTTTCCCAATATTGAGACAGGAAAATGGAATTTGTGATGCTTCCACCGATTGGATTTACTTCAAATTTGGATATGTTATAGTTAAAGGATAGGTTTAAGATTTTACAAAGTCTGGGATTTGTATCTGGTCCAGGAGCGATTTGGTGGAACCTTGAAAATGACCTATTTTCAATTTTGGAAGTTCCATAACTTCCTTATTCCCAGAGATAATCGAACCGGGGCAGTGACATTTTCTGGCTTTTTTAAATACCTTTCTTTGTGTCAAAGTGGCTGTGATTCTATCTCTAACCATTCCAACGGTATTCTCAAATAATCACTTTTTTAATCCAAAAAAAATGACTTCCAGGAGGTTTTTCACAGATAATCACTTCAAAACATAAGTTTATCAATTCCAAAGTGCGTCAAATCGATTGGTAATCGAATTCTACTGTGATTTATGTATCTGGGAATCCTCGGGCATTGCCTAGATCCTTTGGAATCATGAGATTTTCCTTAAAAAATCCTTTGAAAATTTGCGATTTTGCATGAAAAAATTAAAAAAATGAAAATTTTTGATTTTGAACTTTTTGCATTTTTTGATCGTTTTCAAACAAAACGAAGAAATTTTTAGGGTTTTTCCAATTGAGGATGAGGAAAATTGGGATTTCTGAAGCTTCCCGTAGAGCCACAGACTCCCGACTTCGAGACTTTCTAGTTAAAGGATGTGTCCAACTTTTCTGAAAGTTTCAGATTTTTAGCTGGTCCAGGAGCGATTTGATGGAACCTTGAAAATGACCTATTTTCAATTTTGGAAGTTCCATAACTTCCACAATCCTCAAGATAATCGAACCGGGCCGGTGACATTTACTGGCTTTTTCGAATACCTATCATTGTGTAAAACATTCCGTGATTCTATCTCTAACCATTCCAACGGTATTCTCAAATAACCACTTTTTTAATCCCAAAAAAATGACTTCCAGGAGGTTTTTCATAGATCCGCATCGGAAAACATAAGTTTATAGTTTCCAAATTGCCACAAATCGATTGGTAATGAAATTCTCTAGCGTTTTATGTATCTGGGAATCTTCGGGCGAGGTCTGGATCCTTTGGAATCATGAGATTTTCCTTAAAAAATCCTTTATAATTTTGCAATTTTGCATGAAAAAGTTAAAAAAATGAAAATTTCTGTTTTTGAACTTTTTGCATTTTTTGGTCGTTTTCCAGCAAAACGAAGAAATTTTTAGGGTTTTTCCAATTGAGGATGAGGGAAATTAGGATTTCTGAAGCTTCCTGTAATGCTACAGACTCCCGACTTCGAGAATTTATAGCTTAAGGATGTTTCCAACTTTCCTGAAAGTTTCAGATTTGTATCTGGTCCAGGAGCGATTTGGTGGAACCTTGAAAATGACCTATTTTCAATTTTGGAAGTTCCATAACTTCCACAATCCTTAAGATAATCAAACCGGGGCAGTTACGTTTGCTGGCTTTTTCGAATACCTTTCTTTGTGTAAAAGATCCTGTGATCCTATCTCTAACCATTCCAACGGTATTCTCAAAAAACCACTTTTTTAATCCCAAAAAAATGACTTCCAGGAGGTTTTTCATAGATAATCACTCCAAAACATAAGTTTATCAATTCCAAATTGCCACAAATCGATTGGTAATCGAATTCTACTGTGATTTATGTATCTGGGAATCTTCGGGCATTGCCTAGATCCATTGGAATCATGAGAACTTCCTTAAAAAATCCATAGAAAATTTGCGATTTTGAACTTTTTGCATTTTTTGGCCGGTTTCATACAAAATGAATAAAGTTTCACAATCTTGATGCAGGGAAATTGGGATTTGTGAAGCTTCCCGTGGTGCCAAAGACTTCCGACTTCAAGACTTTATAGTTAAAGGATGTGTCCAACTTTTCTGAAAGTTTCAGATTTTTAGCTGGTCCAGGAGCGATTTGGTGGAACCTTGAAAATGACCTATTTTCAATTTTGGAAGTACCATAACTTCCACATTCCTAAAGATATTCGAACCGGGGCAGTCACATTTTCTGGCTCTTTTAAATACCTTTTTTTGTCTAAAACATTCCGTGATTCTATCTCTAACCATTCCAACGGTATTCTCAAAAAACCACTTTTTTAATCCCAAAAAAATGACTTCCAGGAGGTTTTACACAGAGAATTACCAGAAAACATAAGTTTATAACTTCCAAACCATGACAAATCGATTGGTAATAAAATTTTAATGTGATTTATGTATCTGGGAATCCTCGGGCATTGCCTAGATCTTTTGGAATCATGAGATTTTCCTTAAAAAATCCTTAGAAAATTTGCGATTTTGCATGAAAAAGTTAAAAAAATGAAAATTTCTAATTTTGAACTTTTTGCATTTTTTGGTCGTTTTCAAACAAAACGAAGAAATTTTTGGGGTTTTTCCAAATCTTAATGCAGGAAAATGGGATTTGTGAAGCTTCCATCGATTGGATTTACTTCAAATTTGAATATGTTATAGTTAAAGGATAGATTTAAGATTTTGGAAAGTTTGGAATTTGTATCTGGTCCAGGAACGATTTGATGGAACCTTGAAAATGACCTTTTTCCAATTTTGGAAGATCCATAACTTCATCAATCCTAAAGATAATCGAACCGGGCCGGTGACATTTACTGGCTTTTTTGAATACCTTTCTTTGTGTAAAAGATCCTGTGATCCTATCTCTAACCATTCCAAAGTTATTCCGAAAAAACCACTTTTTTATCCCAAAAATATGACTTCCAGGAGGTTTTTCATAGATTATAACTTCCAAATTGCTACAAGAATCATTAGTGAACAGAAAAAAACCCAAAAATAAAAATAAAAATAAATAAACAAAATATTTTATTTATTTTTTTCTATTTGTGCAGCTGAAAAAAATGAAAATTTTATTTTTTACCTTTTACATTTTTTTATTTACCTGCCATGATGTTTTATTTGTTTTTGTTTACCAACACATCGACAATCAAACGCGCGACACAGAGGTAATTTCAAGTAATTCAAGTATATTTGAATAGTGATAAAATACAAGATAAATAACAAAAACAACGAATGATGAATATATATTTTTTTTAAAATGATTGATGATAATACAAAAAAAAAAAAAGAAAAAAAGAAAAAGGTAATTATAAATTTACAAAATTCAGGTCAATTTTAATTTAAAAAACAATAAAAAGGTGCGTATTTTTTTTTTTTGGTTTTATCTTTATAGATATAGAGGGGTTGCGATTTTGTCTGTCTCTCTGTCTCTGTTTCTCTGTTTCTGTTTCTAGGATTTTTTATCCTGTTATTAAAAGATTTTATCCGCAATTGGCGCCCAAAGGATCAATTTAAAGTTAAAGTTTTCAGCCCGGTTTTTTGTGTTGTCTGGCATTCCTTTAATTGCCGCATTTAAAGTTTAAAGTTTTAATTCAACAAGTTTTTTTTTTTTTTTTTTTTTTGGGCGCTGTTGCGATGCTGCAGATCAAATTATTTATTTGTTTTTGCTTTTCATATAATTTTCCCCTCCCTTCGTCTTCCTTTGCCTCTTCTTCTTCTTCTTCTTCTTCTTTTTATACCTGCATCTCGTTTGGCTTATTTTTTTTTATTATTATTATTATTATTACCTTTGTATTATACAATTTATTTGATCATGTATACGGGATGTCCTGAGAGATGATTTCAATCAACAGGAGGAATTCAATCAATAGAAAGAAAAAAAAATTTGTTGGAAAAAAAATATCAAGATTTAACATTTTACATCAGTTGGTGATTTTTAAAAAATCAATTTTTTAACGGATCGAGCTGAAAATTTAAACTTAAGGTCTTGAAAGATATCAGAAAAGATTTGTAAAGTTTGGAAAAAATTGAATCGCTGGATTTCCTGTGATGTGCTCTGAAAAATTGCTGAAAATTTTCCCAAAATAAAAAACTTAATGAAAAAAAAACCAATTTTTCCAACAATTCGGTTAAGGATTTTTTAAAAATCAAATTTTTAACCGATTGGGCTGAAAATTTAAACTTAAGCTCTTGAAAGACATACAAAAAGATTCGTAAAGTTTGGAAAAAATTGAATCGCTGGATTTCGGGTGATGATCCTTGGAAAATCAATGAAAATTTTCCCATATAACAAAAACTTCTATAGCAAAAAAATTTCAAATTTTACATTAATTCAGTTGATGATTTTTTAAAAATCAAGATTTTAACGGATTGGGCTAAACATTTAAACTTAAGCTCTTAATACATATAAGAAAGGGTTCCCAAAGTTTGGAAAAAATTGAATCGCTGGATTTCCTGTGATAATTCCTGAAAAATTGCTGAAAATTTTCCTGAATATAAAAAAAAATCTATTCCGAATGAGAAAAATATTCAAATTTTCCAACAATCGGTTAAGGATTTTTTAAAAATCAACAATTCAACGGATCGGGCTGAAAATTTAAACTTAAGCTCTTGAAATATATAAGAAAGGGTTCCCAAAGTTTGGAAAACATCCTCTAACTGGATTTTCCGTGAAGATCCATCAGAAATTGCTGAAAATTTTCCCAAAATAAAAAACTTAATGAAAAAAAAACCAATTTTTCCAACAATTCGGTTAAGGATTTTTTAAAAATCAAGTTTTTAACCCATTGGGCTAAAAATTTAAACTTAAGCTCTTGAAAGACATACAAAACGATTCGTAAAGTTTGAAAAAAATCAAATCGCTAGATTTCCGGTGATGATCCTTGAAAAATCAATGAAAATTTTCCCAATATAACAAAAATTTTCAATAGAAAAAATATTGAAATTTTCCCGCAATCGGTTAAGGATTTTTTAAAATTCCAGTTTTCAACGGATCGGGCTGAAAATTTAAACTTAAGCTCTTGAAAGATATAAAAAAAGATCCTCAAAGTTTCATAATAATCTCGCAACTGAATTTCCCGTAATGATCCACCGAAAAATTGATAAAAAAATTCTCATTTTAAAAAAAAAACAATTTTTCAACGCATTTCAACGCAAAGTTTTCCTCCACACAGCAGCAGCAGCAGCAGCAGCGCCGTACATCCGGTACCGATGAAACAAAAAAAAAACAGGTAAAAATAATGATATAGTTAAATATATTATTAAATAAATTTTTTCTATATTTAATTTATTTAGTTTTCTTCTGTTTATTTAGTCATCTGATCGTTTTTTTTTGTTTTTACGCAGTTGAAAAACAATTTTCTATATATTTGTTTCGTCGTTCTTTAACAACGTTTGCGTTTCATTAGTTTGGGGGGGTTTTTTTTTTTTTTTATTTCATTTTTTTTTTAATTTGAATTTTTATTGAAACAAACAAATAAATAATAAAATATTACGTTGTTTTACCTGACGACGACGACGAAGAAACGCGAATGTAACGCGACAAGGTGACGACGACAAGGTGACGACAACGAGTTGCATTTAAATGAAAATATATATATATATATATATATTCATCTTTATTTAATTCATTTTTATTGGGTATTTATTAAATAAAAAAAAAACTATTTTAGTTATTATTTTGGTTTAATCATTCAAAGTTTTAAGAGTTTTTTTTTTTTTTTTAACCCAAAATTAGTTTTTTTCTCTCAATAAAAAGCGTTTTTAATTAAATTTATTTATTTTATTATATTTTAAATGTGCGATTAAATGATAAAAATTTATTAATATAAATAATTAAGTGATTTTTTTTTTTTTTTTTGTAATTTAACAATCAAAAAACCTTTTAAGTGAATTTGGAAAAAAAAAAAAAAGTGAATTTTAATCGTTTTGTGAGAGTTTAAAATCAAAGTGAGTTTTTATAAACACAAAATTACGTTTATTAATTAATTTTATTAATTAATTAATTAAAAAAAAACAATTTTGGGTTTTTTTTTTTTTTTGCCAAATGCTCTGCTCTTTAAATTAGGGTAAAAGCAAAAGCAAAAGCAAAAAAAATTGGGGCGTTTCTCGTTTTCAAACATCGATGCGCGAGCGATGTTTATTTTTTTATTAACAGATTTTTTTTTAAATTAATTAATTAATTAATTAAATTTATATTATATAAAAAATCAAAAATATGTAATATTATTATTATTAATTGATGTTGTTGTTGTTGTTTTTGTTGTTGTTGATTGAATTCACCTTTTGCTTTATTTGATATATAAAAAAAAAAATGCGTTTATTCGCTTATTGTCTCTTAACAGTCACGAATATTACAAAATTAAAAAATATTGAAAGAAAAAAAAAACCAGAAAATCTTGTTTTTTTTTTTAATTTGGTTTTTCTCTTATTTTTTTTTCTGTTTTCTTACCCGATTTCGAATGAATGCGAATGCGATTGCGAATGCGAATGGAAGAAGGTGATTTTTATTATTATTATTATTATGGTTTTTTAAAAGTTGGAAATTATTGAAATTAGTTGAACTTTGAGTTTTGTAAAACCAAAAACCCAAAAAAGGAAAATATAGGAAAGAAAGGTTAAAATAAACTACTCCCCGAAGAAGGAACAAAGGAAAAATTTACATTTTAGAATAGGTTTTTTTGGAGTCTAAGCGATTTTTGCCATTTTTAAGAGTTTTTGGAGGTTTTCGCGAAGGTTCAGCAGAGATCAAAAAGACGATAAAAAGTACCGTAAGTGACGAAATCCGATGACTGACTATCGAAATCCGGTATTGGGATTTTTACAGTTAAAACTTTCCCTACTCGACTTGATGAAGGAAGAACGTTGAAGGTTTTTTTTTTGGAGGTTTTTTTTGGAGGTTTTTTTGGAGGTTTTTTTATCGTTTTTCTTGAGGTTTTCTGGAGGTTTTCTGGAGGTTTTTCTGGCGGTTTTTTTTTTTTTAGAAAGGGTCATACAAAGTTTGATACCAGAAAGAAATCCAACAGAGTCCAATATGTTGGGTTTACATTGACCAAGGACAGCTATAGTTTATATATTGATTTTTAATTTAAATTCTATATCACAAAAACAAAACAAAAAAACAATTCTAATTTTCTTATCAATTAATTTATTTGAAAAATTTGAAAAAAAAATACAATAAAAATAAGACAATGCAATCCGCGGGCATTCGACGATGACGACGACGACGACGGCAAGATAACAATTTAACATTTTAAAAGTAAAAAAATACATAACATAAAAAAACAATTATTTATTATCTATACAAAATTTCAATAAAACAGAAAAAAACAGAAAACAAAAAACTAAACAATAAAAATGTATTTATTTTTTTTACATTTTTTACATTTTTCCCATTTTTTTCCCAATGTCTTTTTTTTTTTCTTTTTTATTTTACAGTCAAGCAATCCCAAGTTGATTGGGGGAAGGTATAATAATCATAGTTTTGAAAATTGGCATGTAGATAGAGGATAGATAGAGGAAAAAATCTGTAAAGTTTCAAAATAATCGAATCGCTGGATTTTCCGTTATGATCCCTGAAAAACTGATGAAAATTTTCCAATATAAGAAATCTTATAAAAAAATAACAAAATTTTCAAGAAATCAGTTGGAGATTTTTTAAAAATTCAATTTTTATCGGATTGGGCTGAAAATTGGCATGTGAAGTCCTGATAGATATAAGAAAAGATCCGTAAAGTTTCAAAGTAATCGAATCGCTGGATTTTCCGTTATGATCCTTGAAAAACTGATGAAAATTTTCCAATATAAGAAATCTTAAAGGAAAAATAACAAAATTTTCAATAAATCCGTTGGGGATTTTTTAAAATTCCAATTTTTATTGGATCGGGCTGAAAATTGGCATGTAAAGTCCTGATAGAGTAAGGAAAAGATCCATAAAGTTTCAAAATAATCGAATCGCTGGATTTTCCGTTATGATTCCGGAAAAACTGATGAAAATTTTCCAATACCAAGAAATCTTAAAGGAAAAATAACAAAATTTTCAATAAATCAGTTGGAGATTTTTTAAAAATCCAATTTATATTGGATCGGGCTGAAAATTGGCATGTAAACTCTTAATAGATAAAAGAAAAGATCCGTAAAGTTTCAAAATAATCGAATCACTGGATTTTCCGTTATGATCCCTGAAAAACTGATGAAATTTTTCCAATATAAGAAATCTCAAAGGAAATATAACAAAATTTTCAACAACTCAGTTGGGGATTTTTAAAAAATCCAATTTTCAATGGATTGGGCTGAAAATTGGCATGTGAAGTCATTATAGAGTTACGAAAAGATCTGTAAAGTTTCAAAGTAATCAAATCGCTGGATTTTCCGTTATGATCCCTGAAAAACTGATGAAAATTTTCCAATACAAAAAATAAAATCCCAAAGGAAATATTTGGAAAATTGCAATAAATCTTTTGGGGATTTTTTAAAATTCCAATTTTTATCGGATTGGGCTGAAAATTGGCATGTAAACTCATAATAGATATAAGAAAACATCCGTAAAGTTTCAAAATAATCGAATCGCTGGATTTTCCGTTATGACCCCTGAAAAACTGGTGAAAATTTTCCAATATAAGAAATCTTAAAGGAAAAATAACAAAATTTTCAATAAATCAGTTGGGGATTTTTTAAAATTCAAGTTTTCACGGGATTGGGCTGAAAATTGTCATGTAAACTCTTAATAGATATACAAAAAGATTTGTAAAGTTTCAAAATAATCGAATCGATGGACTTCCCGTTATGATTCCGGAAAAACTGATGAAATTTTCCCAAATACAAAAAATAAAATCCCAAAGGAAATATTTGGAAAATTGCAATAAATCCGTTGGGGATTTTTTAAAAATCCAATTTTTATCGGATTGGGCTAAAAATTGGCATGTAAGGTCTCAATATAGATAAGAAAAGATCTGAAAAGAAAACATATTTTTCCCAAAATAGAAAACCAAAACATTTTTTGAGTCATTACCATTCAGGAATAATACGAAATGTTTGTTTATTGGTTTTTTTTTTTTTTTTTTTCCACCAACCGATCCAATTTCTAAAGGTTCAACTGTAAATAGAAAATTTTTTTGTATTATCATAAAAACTTATTGTTATATTTTAATTATTATTAATAATAATATATAAAAAAATTGACGTGTGTTTTTGCGTTAAAAATAAAATAAAAAAAAAAACTTGTTTTTTTTATAATAATAATAATAATAAAAGTCTCGTCGTCATCATCAATCGTCGAGTTTCAACAATATTTAACATCATCATCATCATCATCATCATCATCATCATAATCATTACTATACAATAAATAATATTATCAACAGCAGAACAATTAACATATAACAAATACTATAAAGCAAGGCCATATATCTCTATCGCATCATATATTTATAATAAAATAAAATTGTTGATGATTTTTCATTTTTTTTTTTGATAACAATAAAAATTATATTTCTGTTAAAATATACATTTTTGAAAGGTAGGTAGGTAGGTATACACACACAAGAAATTAAATAAAAATAAATTAACATAGCAAAAAAAAAAAAAAATAACTAACTAACCAACAACAACAACAACAACAACAACAACAACAACAACTACTAAAATAATATCACATTTTATTTTTTGTGTCGTATATTGCAAATAAATAAATAATAAAAAAAAAATATATTTAAGTTTTTTTCTGCCACACATTACAAAAAAAAATTGTATTTTTTGTATTTTTTAATTAATTACTAATTAAATTAGTTAATTTTTATCTTTAATAATAGAAAAAATTAACCTTAACTTGAGAAGATTTCAACAAAAAAAAAAAGTGTGAAAAATCAAAATTTGTTATGTCAAAAAGTGAATTAAATACCCAATCACCGCCGCTGCCACCACCACCACCGATGCAGATGACGATGACGATGACGACCAACGATAACAATTCGGATTCGGATCATTCAAATTCAAATCCAAATCCAGATAATAATAGTATGAATTCACAAACATCAATTTCATCATCGATTGCAGCAGGAACAGCAGCAACAGCAACAGCAACAGGAGCAAAACCAACGTCATCGGTCAGTGGCGAATCTCAGCATTCGTTATTATTAGCACCAAGAATTTGTCATGTTGTAAAACGTGATGATTTTGATGGTTATGGATTTAATTTACATGCAGAAAAGGGTAAACCCGGTCAGTATATTGGTAAAGTTGATGATGGATCACCGGCAGAACAAAGTGGATTGAAACAAGGTGATCGTATCATTGAAGTGAATGGTGTTAATATTGGCAGTGAAACACATAAACAGGTGAGAGTGATTTTTGTTTTTTTTTGTTTTTCCAATAAATCAGTTGGGGATTTTTTTAAAATTCAAGTTTTTGCGGGATTGGGTTGAAAATTGACATGTAAACTCTTAATAGATATAAGAAAAGATCTGTAAAGTTTCAAAATAATCGAATCGTTGGATTTTCCGTTATGATCCCTGAAAAACTGATGAAATTTGTACAATGCAAAGAAATCTGATGGAAAAATAACCAAAATTTTCATATAATCAGTTGGGGATTTTTTTAAATTCCAATTTTTATCGGATTTGGCTGAAAATTGGCATGTAAAGTCCTGATAGATATAAGAAAAGATCCGTAAAGTTTGGAAATAATCGGATCGTTGGATTTTCCGTTATGATCCCGGAAAAACTGATGAAATTTTTCCAATACAAAAAATAAAATCCCAAAGGAAATATTTGGAAAATTGCAATAACTCCTTTGGGGATTTTTTAAAAATCCAATTTTTATCGGATTGGGCTGAAAATTTACATGTGAAATCCTGATAGAGTTTTAAAAAGACCTGTAAAGTTTTAAAATAATCGAATCGTTGGATTTTCCGTTATGATTCCGGAAAAACTGATGAAAATTTTCCAATATTAGAAATTTTATGGAAAAATAACCAAAATTTTCATATAATCAGTTGGGGATTTTTTAAAATTCCAATTTTTATTGGATCGGGCTGAAAATTGGCATGTAAAGTCCTGATAGAGTTAAGAAAAGATCTGTAAAGTTTCAAAATAATCGAATAGCTGGATTTTCCGTTATGATCCCGGAAAAACTGATGAAATTTTTCCAATATAAAAAATCTTATGGAAAAATAACAAAATTTTCATTAAATCAGTTGGGGTTTTTAAAAAATCCAATTTTCAACGGATCGGGCCGAAAATTGGCATGTGAAGCCCTGATAGAGTTAGGAAACGATTCGTAAAGTTTGGAAATAATCCAATCGATGGATTTTCCGTTATGATCCTTGAAAAACGGGTGAAAATTTTCCAATACAAAAAATAAAATCCCAAAGGAAATATTTGGAAAATTGCAATAAATC
>OY284473.1:29453328-29492017 GCA_958336335.1 Dilophus febrilis | reverse complement strand
GGTCGCTTTTGAATGCATGCCGTACGATGCATTTCACAATGATTTTTTATAAATGAGACCGTCCGTACCGCAAAACAATTTTGTTTTTATTTTTATTTTTATTATGACCATGACTAGAACAATTACGTTGACAAATGCATTCGGCTTGTAATAATATTGATGATGATGATGATGATGATGATGTGGATGATGTTGTTGGGGTTGAGGTTTCATGATCAGAAGCAACAGTAATCGTATCTGTTTGTCGTCTTCTTAATACACATTCATGGCCTTTGCCACAAAATTGTGTTAAGCAAGGATCATCTGAAAAAATGTTGAATATGAAAAATTATTAAAAGATTATCAAAAAATGGGGGGATTTTTGGAAGAGTTTTCACAAGGGAATCATTTGGAAAAAATAATCACATCTTTTTAAAACCTTAAGGGATGATCTCCAGAAAATTTTGGACCACCTTCCCTTGGACGGATTACTAGAAATTTGAGGATATTCCAACAAAAAGTTCACAAATCGTTTTTTTATTTGAAAATTTAGAGATTTTGATGACGGATTTGGAAGACATTCCACAAGGAAACCTTTGGGAAAACATTACCACATCTGTTTAAAACCTTAAGGGATGATCTCCGTAAAATATTGGACCACCTTCCCTTGGACGGATTACTAGAAATTTGAGGATATTCCAACAAAAAGTTCACAAATCGTTTTTTGATATGAAAATTTAGAGATTTTGATGACGGATTTGGAAGACTTTTCTCAAGGGAATCCTTTGGAAAACATTACCACATCTGTTTAGAACCTTAAGGGATGATCTCCGTAAAATTTTGGACCACCTTCCCTTGGACGGATTACTAGAAATTTGAGGATTGCCCAACAAAAAGTTCACAAATCGTTTTTTGATATGAAAATCTAGAGATTTTGATGGAGGATTTGGAAGACTTTCCACAAGGAAATCCTTTGGGAAATATTACCACGTCTGTTTAAAACCTTAAGGGATGATCTCCAGAAAATTTTGGACCACCTTCCCTTGGACGGATTGCTAGTAATTTGAGGATATTCCAACAAAAAGTTCACAAATCGTTTTTTTATCTGAAAATTTAGAGATTTTGATGACGGATTTGGAAGACTTTTCTCAAGGGAATCCTTTGGAAAACATTACCACATCTGTTTAGAACCTTAAGGGATGATCTCCGTAAAATTTTGGACCACCTTCCCTTTGACGGATTACTAGAAATTTGAGGATTTTCCCAATTGTTTTGTAAATATTTGAAAATTATCGATTATTTTATCAAGATTTTTATGGCGAGTTTTGGAGACTTTCCACAGAGGAATCCTTTGGGAAAACTTTACAAAAATCTTAATAAACCTTTTGAGATAATCTCCAGAAAATTTTGGATCACCTTCCCTTGGACGGATTACTAGAAATTTGAGGATTGTCCAATAAAAAGTTCACAAATCGTTTTTTTATATGAAAATTTAGAGATTTTGATTGGGATTTTTGGAGAATTTCCTGATGGAATCCTTTGGAAAACATTACCACATCTGTTTAAAACCTTAAGGGATGATCTGTGTAAAATTTTGAACCACCTTCCCTTGGACGGATTACTAGAAATTTGAGGATTTTCCCAATTGTTTTGTAAATATGCAAAATTATGGATTATTTTATCAAGATTTTGGGCGAGTTTTGGAGACTTTCCACAGAGGAATCCTTTGGGAAAACTTTACAAAAATCTTAATAACCCCTTAAAGATCATCTTCACAAAATATTAGGATAGGTTTCCTTGGACGGATTACTAGAAATTTGAGGATATTCCAACAAAAAGTTCATAAATCGTTTTTTTATATGAAAATTTAGAGATTTTGATGGGGATTTTTGGAGAATTTCCTGATGGAATCCTTTGGAAAACATTACCACATCTGTTTAAAACCTTAAGGGATGATCTCCGTAAAATTTTGGACCACCTTCCCTTGGACGGATTATTAGAAATTTGAGGATTTTCCCAATTGTTTTGTAAATATGCAAAATTATGGATTATTTTATCAAGATTTTGGGCGAGTTTTGGAGACTTTCCACAGAGGAATCCTTTGGGAAAACTTTACAAAAATCTTAATAAACCTTTTGAGATAATCTTCAGAAAATTTTGGACCACCTTCCCTTGGACGGATTACTAGAAATTTGAGGATATCCCAACAAAAAGTTCACAAAACGTTTTTTTATATGAAAATTTAGAGATTTTGATGACGGATTTGGAAGACTTTTCTCAAGGGAATCCTTTGGAAAACATTACCACATCTGTTTAAAACCTTAAGGGATGATTTTCATAAAATTTTGGACCACCTTCCCTTGGACGGATTACTAGAAATTTGAGGATTGCCCAACAAAAAGTTCACAAAACGTTTTTTTTTATAAATCTAGAGATTTTGATGGAGGATTTGTAAGACTTTCCACAAGGAAACCTTTGGGAAAACATTACCACATCTGTTTAAAACCTTAAGGGATGATCTCCGTAAAATATTGGACCACCTTCCCTTGGACGGATTACTAGAAATTTGAGGATTTTCCCAATTGTTTTGTAAATATTTGAAAATTATCGATTATTTTATCAAGATTTTGATGGCGAGTTTTGGAGACTTTCCACAGAGGAATCCTTTGGGAAAACTTTACAAAAATCTTAATAAACCTTTTGAGATAATCTTCAGAAAATTTTGGACCACCTTTCCTTGGACGGATTACTAGAAATTTGAGGATATTCCAATAAATAACAAATCGGTTTTTTTTTTATAAATCTAGAGATTTTGATGGGGATTTTTGGAGAATTTCCTGAGAGAATCCTTTGGGAAAACTTTACAAAATTCTTAATAACCCCTTAAAGATCATCTTCACAAAATATTAGGATAGGTTTCCTTGGACGGATTACTAGAAATTTGAGGATTTTCCCAATTGTTTTGTAAATATGCAAAATTATCGATTATTTTATCGAGATTTTGGGCGAGTTTTGGAGACTTTCCACAAGGAAATCCTTTGGGAAAACATTACCACATCTTTTTAAACCCTTCGGGGATGATCTCCGTTCAAATTTTGGACCACCTTCCCTTGGACGGATGACCGCCAATTTGAGAAGAATTTCCCTTATAAATTTCTATACATTTTTTTTTTTTTTTTTTTCGGAGGATTCTTCGGAGGAAAAGGAAAGCGCAACGAAAACTAACGATTAAATAGCAATTAAAGAATGGTAAAAAATGGTAAAACTTACTCTGAACATCATCCATTGGTGAATTTTTCATATCTTTAGCCCCTTTATATTTGGATAATTGGATCGATGATGATCGATGAACTTTGAATTTTTTATGAATTTGTATTTCATTTTTATCATATTTTTTCCAATTTTTTCCATTAATTGGGATCGATTCTTGATGATTGCCCCATTCCTTTTTGGTTTTTATCACTTCCATTGGATTTTTTATCACTTTCAATGGTTTTTTTATCACTTTCAATGGGTTTTTTATCATTTCCAATGGTTTTTTTATCATTTCCATTGGATTTTTTATCACTTCTTTCATTTCATTGACCATTGAAATGTCTGTTGTTGTTGTTGTTGTTGTTATTTTTTGCATTATCCCAAGCATAATTTCTTTAGGATTATTTGTTGTTGTTGTTGTTGTTGTTGTTGTTGTTGTTGGTGTTGTTCGTGTTGTTTCAATCCCATTCAAATCAATTGGCTGCTGTTGCTGCTGATGCTGATGCTGATGATGCAGTATGGGATTATTATTTTCAAGGAATGTTGTTGTTTTATAGCTATTACAATTCGTAACCAAATATTGAAATCCAAAGATCATAAAATAGACTTTAAAATATTTTATACGATTATTATGGGATAATTTTTCCATATTATTGGAATTATTGGAATGATTAGAAATGGTATGAAGATTAAAATCTTCTTCTTCTTCATCATCTGCATCATCTTCACCGTCGGCATCATCTTCACCGTCTTCACCGTCATCTCCATCGTCGTCGTCGTCATCATCATCATCATCATCATCATCGATTTCATCATCAGTACTATTATTAGATGGTCGTGGACATCTTCCCATTTTTATTCCTTGACCAATAATTGTTCCACTACTTGGACTTGGAGTTGCCATATATTTTTTTTTAGTTATGCTTTTGCACAAAACTCACTCACTTTTTTGGGGATTTTCACTTTTCACTTTACACACACACAAACACAAACAAACGAACAGTAATTATAATATTGGAAAATTATTTTTGTTTTTTTTTTCTTTGTTTTTCCTCCCTTATACAAATAATAGAATTTTCACAACAACAACAACAACAACAACACCATTAATAATAATAAAACAAATTTTCCTTTATTTATGTGGGTGTTGGGGATTTGTTTTGTTTTTGTTTATATATCCCTTAAAAAAAAGAAAATTTTCCCCATTTATCTTTTGTTGTATGCATGGACCAGAAACGGCAGCCATCATGAAATTTTCTATTGTTTTTTTTTTTTTAGCATTCTTCGTACATGTACTGTAAAGACATACATACGTACGTAGTACTTATTCTGATAATAATGATGATGAGCATATATGTATATGGAATTCACGCATGCCCAATTGCCCATATAATATACCGGCAACCATCATGGATTTTTTTTTTTGTTTACCTTTAATTTTTTTTTTCCCCCTATTTTTTTTTTTTTTTTTTTTTCCTATGTTTTTCCTATCAAATTTGATTTTTAAAGGATTTTTGGTGAACCTGAAGAATGTTCCATGGACATGCTAATGTTTTTATAGGTACTCAATATATAGGATCATATGATGGCATTGATTTACCGATTAATAATTGGAAAAACAACCGATTTTAATGGGGGGTTTTTTTTTTTTGAAATTTGGAGGGGCAATTTTTTTATGTAAATTTACCAACATAAAAACAATTTGGAATCTTTAAAAAACTGATTAAGAATCCATTGAATAACCAATTTTTGTTACATAATCTTTAAGTTATCAATGAAATTGACAATAATCCGATGATTTTTGGATTATGGGATAAGGAATTTATTTAGTTTGAGGTGACAATTCCCCAATGAAAAAAAAAAAAAAGACACAAAGAAATCATTTTTTTTTTACTTTTTCCCATGGATTTATGTCATTTTTTTGGTCAGGATTGTGTAATAATCGGAGGGGTGATCCATTATCAAAGTATTTTGCGGTGTCCTGATCGATCATGGTTGGGTGGGTTTGATGGCTTTTTTTTTCCACCGCGAACTATGGCCGTCATTCAATGTAGAAAAATGTATTTTTTATATGGAAAAAAAAAACGCGCAAAAAAAACTAGGAAAACATTCACTTTTCAACCACTTTTATTGATTTATCTGGTTATTATTGCTGGGAGTTGATAGTATTCCTTAAGATACTCCTTTTAAAGGAGGTTATCCGAGTTGTGCGATGTCCTTATTCGGGCGGGTTTTGGCTTGTTTTCACGGAACTGGCAACAATTCAATGTAGGAAAATGTATTTTTAATATGAAAAAAAACGCGCAAAAAAACTAGGAAAACATTCACTTTTCAACCACTTTTATTGTTTTTTTCTGGCTATTATTGCAGGAAGTTGATAGTACTCCTTAAGATACTCCTTTTAATAGAGATTATCCGAGTTGTTCAGTGTCCTAATACGTGTTTTTGGCTTGTTTTCACGGAACTGGCCGTAATTCAATGTAGGAAAATGTATTTTTTAACCTCAACAATTCAATGTAGAAAAATGTATTTTTTATATGAAAAAAAAAAAACGCGCAAAAAAACTAAAAAAAAAACTAGGAAAACATTCACTTTTCAACCACTTTTACTGTTTTATCTGGCAATTATTGTTGGGAGCGGAGAGTATTCCTTAGGATACTCCTTTTAAGGGAGGTTTTCCGAGTTGTGCGGTGTCCTTATTCACGTTTTTGGCTTGTTTTCACGGAACTCGCCGTAATTCAATGTAGAAAAATGTATTTTTTGTATGAAAAAACGCGAAAAACACTGAAAAAACTAGGAAAACATTCACTTTTCAACCACTTTTATTGTTTTTTTCTGGCTATTATTGCAGGAAGTTGATAGTATTCCTTAAGATACTCCTTTTAATAGAGGTTATCCGAGTTGTGCGGTGTCCTAATACGGGTTTTTGGCTTGTTTTTACGGAACTGGCAACATTTCAATGTAGAAAAATGTATTTTTTAACCTCAACAATTCAATGTAGAAAAATGTATTTTTTATATGGAAAAAAAAAAAAAACGGGCAAAAAAACTTGGAAAACATTCACTTTTCAACCACTTTTATTGATTTATCTGGTTATTATTGCTGGGAGTTGAGAGTATTCCTTAAGATACTCCTTTTAAAAGAGGTTATCCGAGCTGTGAGGTGTCCTAATACGTGTTTTTGGCTTGTTTTCACGGAACTGGCCATAATTCAATGTAGGAAAATGTATTTTTTATATGAAAAAACGCGAAAAACACTGAAAAAACTAGAAAAACATTCACTTTTCAACCACTTTTACTGTTTTATCTGGATGTTATTGTGGAGAGTTGATAGTATTCCTTAAGATACTCCTTTTAATAGAGATTATCAGATCTGGGTGATGTCCTAATACGTGTTTTTGGCTTGTTTTTACGGAACTGGCCATAATTCAATGTAGGAAAATGTATTTTTTGTATGAAAAAAAAAAACGCGCAAAAAAACTAAAAAAAACTAGGAAAACATTCACTTTTCAACCACTTTTACTGATTTATCTTGTAATTATTGTTGGGAGCGTAGAGTATTCCTTAAGATACTCCTTTTAAAAGAGGTTATCCGAGTTGTGCGGTGTCCTAATACGGGTTTGTGGCTTCCCCCCCCCCCCCCCCCCGCACTGGCCGTCATTCAATGTAGAAAAATGTATTTTTAATATGAAAAAAAAACGCAAAAACAACTAGGAAAACATTCACTTTTCAACCACTTTTATTGTTTTTTTCTGGCTATTATTGCAGGAAATTGATAGTATTCCTTAAGATACTCCTTTTAAGAGAGGTTTTCCGAGTTGTGCGGTGTCCTAATACGTGTTTTTGGCTTGTTTTCACGGAACTGGCCGTAATTCAACGTAAAAAAATGTATTTTTTATATGAAAAAACGCGAAAAACATTGAAAAAACTAGGAAAACATTCACTTTTCAATCACTTTTATTGTTTTTTCTGGTTATTATTGCTGGGAGTTGATAGTATTCCTTAAGATACTCCTCTTAAAAGAGAGATTATCCGAGTTGTGCGGTGTCCTTATTCAGGTTTTTGGCTTGTTTTTACGGAACCGGCAGTAATTCAATGTAGAAAAATGCATTTTTTATTTGAAAAAACGCGAAAAACACTAAAAACTCTATAAACTATAGGAAAACATTCACTTTTCAACCACTTTTAATGATTTATCTGGTTATTATTGTGGAGAGTTGAGAGTATTCCTTAAGATACTCCTTTTAATAGAGATTATCAGATCTGGGTGATGTCCTTATTCACGTTTTTGGCTTGTTTTTACGGAACTGGCCGTAATTCAATGTAGGAAAATGTATTTTTTGTATGAAAAAACGCGAAAAACACTAAAAACTCTATAAACTATAGGAAAACATTCACTTTTCAATCACTTTTATTGATTTATCTGGTTATTATTGCTGGGAGTTGATAGTATTCCTTAAGATACTCCTTTTAAGGGAGGTTATCCGAGTTGTGTGGTGTCCTAATACGTGTTTTTGGCTTGTTTTTACGGAACCGGCCGTAATTCAATGTAGAAAAATGTATTTTTTGTATGAAAAAACGCGAAAAACATTGAAAAAACTCTATAAACCTTGGGAAAACCAATCAAATTTCAGTCCGAACCACCCAAAACATTGATTTATTTAACAGGTTTTGGGGAGTTGGAAGACCATCCCGCCATTGAATTAATGTATCTCATCAGTGAGCATAAAGAAATGGAAGTAATCCCAAGGTAAACACGGTAAAAGTCGTAAAAGTCAATGAAAAACAAATAAAAAAAACACCAATAAAATATTTGATTATTTTTGCTTTATTTTAAATTTGTTTTGGTTTTTTTTTTTTGCACATTTTTGGTTCACTTCACTTTGCACACAGCCACAAGATTGGAAAATTTGATGGGTTTGTCGTTGTTGATGTTGTTGCTGCTGCTGTTGTTGTTGTTGTTGATATTGTTCTTGTTGGATTATTCTATCCAAACTAAATTCCCAAATGGTTTTGTCTATTTTTCAATTAAAAAATATTATTGTTTTGGTTTAAAAAAAAAATGCTCAACCAATGGAGGTTATGTTGTTTTTTTTTTTCTTGATTTTTCCAAATTCCCAGCTATTTTTGGCTATTTTTAAATTGGGTTTGACTTTCCACAGCAGCTGATGACCGTCATCTATTGATCAGTGTGTTCCATTTCCCATCTTGAATTTCACATAATTTCATTGATTTTTTTTTTGTAGCCAAGTTTCGCCCGCTAAATATCGATAAGGTAGAAAAAAATTTTTTTATTTTTTTTTGTGGTGAGTTTTTCCTTCGTGATCATATATTTCTGGAAAATTCGGTTTTGGATTAAAGTGTGTGTGAATGAAACAATAACACTATAATTGATTTAATTGGTCGTATAATATGGAGGTAAAAAAAAGAGAAGAATATGGAAATAAGGAAAAAAAAAAAATCTAGAAAAGAAAACAATTTTTCAACAGAGCTGTTTTTTTTTTTTTTTTTTTTGCTGAATATTGAACATTTCAATTGATTTTTTAATCAAAATAAAGTAAATCCCCTGGGTATTTTGGATAAAATCAATGAAAAAAGATCATTTCCCTTAGGATTTAGAAGATTTTTTGTCTATTTGGCATGAAAAAACCCATAATTTTTTTTTTTTTAGAAATTCTCCCTTATCAAAAATACTTACAATTGTTATGGTTTTTTAAGGTTTTTTAAGGTTTTTTAAGGTTTTTTAAGGTTTTTTTTAAGGTTTTTATCAACAAAAAAGAAAATATTTTCATTAGAATTTTTGAAGATTTCTTAACAGTTTTGGAAGATTTTAGGGTATTAGCCAAGGTATTTATGAAAAAAATCAATGAAAAAACATCATTACACCCTTAGGATTTAGAATATTTTTGTCTATTTTGTATGAACTCTATGAAAAATACTCAGAACTCTCCTTGGAAAAACTCTATGAAAAATTGCTCAGAATTATTCATTTTTCCATTTTTCATTCATTTTTTAAGGTATTTATCAATAAAAAAACCATATTTCCATTAGAATTTTATACAATTTTGAATATTTCTTAACATTTTTAGCCAATGTTTTATGAAAAACATTCAATGTTTTGAATCGAATTCCCCCAAAAAAAAAAAAAATACATAAAACAGATTATATTTTTCATATGAACATCAAAAAATTTTTACAGCACTGAACAAGAATAATTTCACCATAAAAAAAAAAATAAAAAAAACCACTGACTGACTGATGGGGCAATCATCAAACCACCGACCGGTAACAGACAGACAAACAGAGACAGAGACAGAGACAGAAGAATAGCAATTTGTTTGTTCTTATTATAGTCAGAAGAATAATAGAACAAATAAGAAGTTATCATCATATCATCATCATTCCATCAATCATTTTCACAATTCAGAATAATTCAACAATAATTCTAATTCATTCCTCGATTAACCAGCAAACAGTTAAAAACGTTTTTTTTTTTTTTTAAATTAACTTAACCGAAAAATTAACCGAAAAATTAATAATTTCTTAGAATTTCAATTTCAATTTCGTGTAATTTCGCAGAAAACGCATTTTTTTTTACTTTTTTTCCCCGGTTAGTTATAGAAAATTTAAAATTGTGGTTTTTTTTATTTTGTATGGTGTTTTTTTTGGTTTTGGTAATCCTTCCAACGTTTGGTTGATCCTTGATTCTTTTTGTAAAAAAATAAAATGTAATCCTTGGTATTTTTTTATTTTTTTATCCTGATTTTGTTCAATTTTATATTGAAGTTTTTGCGAATGTGTGTGTATGTGTGTGTGTGCATTAGTATATGTGTGATAAGGATGTGATAAAAAAAAAAACTCTAATCCTAATCCTTTGCTCGTAAAATTCTCGATAAAATAAATGTTAAAAAAAAAATAATAATCCTACTGGGAATTCTTATCAGAAGAAAAAAAAAGGAGTACGAATTAAAAGAAAATCCACGCCATTTTTTTTTTATATTTTATATTTTATATTTTATTTTATGTGTGTTTGTGTGTGTGTGTGTATGTGCATGTGTAACAAATACCAAGAATTATTCTATATATCCTTTTTTGTTTTTTTTTTTTTTTGATCCAACCACCAATCAATTTCAATTCAATCCAAAATCCAAACCATCAGGTCACCAAACCAAACCAAACCAAACCAAACCAAACCAAAATCAACATCATCATAATCATAATCATAATCCATAAAAAACAAGCACAAAGATCAAACACAGACCACAGAGATACCCAAAGTCAAAGATCATCAACAAAATTTTTCCTTTACAGCAGCACAAAAACAACAATTGGCGGGATTTTTGTTGTTGTTGGTTGGTTGGTTTTCTCCCGGGTTTTTGGTAAGTACATACAATTTTTATTTTTTATTATACATTTAAAATAACCCCCTTATTGTGTTCAAAGTGTTAAAAAAATACTAAACCCCCCCCCCCCCCCCCCCCCCCCCCCCAAGGCAAAGGGGTTAATATCATTTGGGAAAAGATCAGAAAGTTCCTAAAAAAAAACATAAAAAAAAACCTGTAAAAAAAAATTAAAAAAAATCATACACACACATACATAATAATTTCACACACGAAATCATACGTCATCTTGTTTTTTTCTTCTTATCCATGAAGAAGCGTTGATTTTTTTTTTTTTTTTCATATACTATCAAATACACTTGTAAAAAAAAAAATGGTTATTGTTTGCCGGCGCATGAGTTGTTTTGATTTTGTTTTTGTAAAAAATTACGTTGTTGTAAAAATGATTGTATTGTTGTTGTTGTTGGTTTCGTTTTTATCAGTCAATTTGAATACGGTTTTTTTTTTTTCCTATGAAGTAGTGCGTAATAGCAAAAGCAAAAATAAATTCATAGTAAGAATGATTTGAAGAAAAAAAAAAAAAAAAAAAAAAATTTTACAGGGTTAACCAAACATTTATTTATTTGATTGTATGAATGTTATTTTTTTTTTTATGCATTAGTTTTTTAGTTTCTATTTGATGAATGAATTGAATTGATTATTTTGTGGTTGTTTTTTCATGCATTTCCATGTATTTCAAACCCCCCTTGCCCCCCCTCACAATTAAATAAATATATAAAAAAAATCAGTGATTTTTTTTTGCCGGTGGTGTTGATTAAAATGCCCCCGTTCCCCCCCCCCCCTATATTGTATAATTTCGGCCAAAAAATAATTGCCACGCGTCGTCATGCTATTATAATAATGCCAAGGAGAACAAAAAAAAAAAATAAATTAACAAAATCCTGCCTTTGATAATTTCCGTTTTATCCTTTTTTTTTTTTTTTTTTTTTTATATAAATGGCGTGTGTGTGTGTGTGCGTGTGCATGCATGCGAGTGTATTTTTCTGTCTCAAGGTTTTTTTGTTTAAAACGTTACTTTATATAAACGTGCAGTGTGTTTGGGTGTATGTGTGCGGCGCGTGTAGGTGATTCTGTCTGGTGTTGTGTTGCGTGTATGCGAATGTTTTTTTTGGTTTTTTTTTTTTTTATCTATTGGTTTTGCATATGAGTATTTATGTATGAATGTGTGTGTGCATGTGTGCATGAATTTTCTTGTCGGTCAATTCAAATATCATAATAAAAATCATGGCTGACTTTTTTTTTAGCGCTTGTTTGTTTTGTTTTGTTGTTGCTTTATTCTTCATAAAAAAAAAAAAAAAAAAAATCTATTATGATAAAGATTTTTTGATGTCTATTTTGGAGACTTTTCCTGGTCATTTTCTGGGGTTTTTTTGGTGTTTTGCTGCTGGTGGTTTATTAATTATTTGATGATGTTGCATGTGTCCCCCCTCCCCCTGTCCCTCTTTATTTGGTGGCGGGGGGGTTCTTTGAATTGTGTTGATTTCTTTGGGGGGGTTTTTTTTTTTTTTTTTAAATGTAAAATACAAAATCCTTGTCTTGTATTGTGGTTTTTTTTTGTTTTTGAGTTTTTGGAACCTTTCTTATGTATTTCCGTTGATTGTTTTTCCCTTACCTGTTTCTTCTGTTTCACATTCAAATTCACCTATATTTCTTTGATATGTCCTTTTCATTAATCCATCTCTCCAAATACGTTTTTTTTTTTTTTTTTTTTTTGATTTTCTATCAATTTCCATTCTATTTTTGGTTAATTTTCATCAATAATTACTGAATTTTCATCATTTTCATTAGATTTTCCATCATTTTCATTAGATTTTCAATGAAAATTGGCAAATTTTCAATGATTTGAATCGTTTCTGTTCATTAATTCATTAAAAATTGGCGTAATTTTTCATATTTTTCATTAAATCCATGGAAATTTTCGCATTTTACCAAAAAAATTAACATTTTTCCATTGAAAATTACTGAATTTTCATCATTTTCATTAGATTTTCCATCATTTTCATTAGATTTTCAATGAAAATTGGTAAATTTTCAATGATTTCAGTCGTTTCTGTTGTTTATTTCATTGAAATTTAGCATTTTTTCATTAAATCCATGAAAATTTTCGCATTTTAATTTCGCATTTTACCAAAAAATGTCCATCAATCCATTGAAAACTACTGAATTTTCATCATTTTCATTAGATTTTCAATGAAAATTGGTAAATTTTCAATGATTTGAATCGTTTCTGTTCATTAATTCATTAAAAATTGCGGTAATTTTCAATATTTTTCATTAAATCCAAGGAAATTTTCGCATTTCACCAAAAAATGTCCATCAATCCATTGAAAATTACTGAATTTTCATCATTTTCATTAGATTTTCAATGAAAATTGATAAATTTTCAATGATTTGAATCGTTTCTGTTCATTAATTCATTAAAAATTGCGGTAATTTTCAATATTTTTCATTAAATCCAAGGAAATTTTCGCATTTTACCAAAAAAATTGACATTTTTCCATTGAAAACTACTGAATTTTCATCATTTTCATTAGATTTTCAATGAAAATTGGCAAATTTTCAATGATTTTAGTCGTTTCTGTTCATTAATTCATTAAAAATCGTCGTAATTTTCCATAATTTTCATTAAATCCATGAAAATTTTCGCATTTTACCAAAAAATTAACATTTTTCCATTGAAAACTACTGAATTTTCATCATTTTCATTAGATTTTCCATCATTTTTCATTAGATTTTCAATGAAAATTGATAAATTTTTAATGATTTTAGTCGTTTTTGTTCATTAATTCATTAAAAATCGTCGTAATTTTCCATAATTTTCATTAAATCCATGGAGATTTTCGCAAATTTACCAAAAAATTGACATTTTTCCATTGAAAATTACTGAATTTTCATCATTTTCATTAGATTTTCCATCATTTTCATTAGATTTTCAATGAAAATTGTAAAATTTTCAATGATTTTAGTCGTTTCTGTTAATTATTTCATTGAAAATTGTCGTAATTTTCCATAATTTTCATTAAATCCATGAAAATTTTCGCAAATTTACCAAAAAATTGACATTTTTCTATTGAAAATTACTGATTTTTCATCATTTTTCATATTAAATTATCAATGAAAATCTATAAAATTTTGAATTTTCAGTGTCTTTTCATTGAATTTTATAATTTTAACAACTAATTTTTTATAATTTTCATCGAATTAATGAAAATATAACGGTTTAATTTCACAATTTCCCTAAAAATATCCTAAATTTGAATTTTTTCATTGTTTTTTTTACGAAAAATATTCAAAATTTTCATTTTCCTAAGTCCCCCCCCACCCCCCCTTTCCCCATTTCACCTCAAAAATCTGTGAATCTTCTGTTTGGCCAACTGATTTCCACCCTTAATCCATAAAAAACTTGAAATTTTTCGTTTTATTTTCGCAATTTTATCAAAAATATTAATAGTATTTTTCTTCCCTTAAAAAAAACCCTAATAGTCTCCTATCACCCCTTCATTGAACCTAACAACTCCTCATTGACCCTAATACCCCCTCATTGACCTTAACAACCCCCCCCCCCCTCCTTTACCTTCCCCATAATAATTATTGTTCGAATTCCCATGAAATTCCCCATATTGCAAAAAAAATTTTGTTAAATTTTACCCAACTCTGTAAAAACATAATAAAAAACCGGTTTCTTACCCATCGCTGGAAAAAAGCCGCCATCATTCTTTTGGTTTCCATATTGAAAAAAAAAAAAAAAAAAAAACCACTTTCATATGTCATTTTTCTACTTCATATGATGTATTCATATATTGTTTTTTTTTTTTTTTTTTTTTCGATCATATATGCTTTTGCGCAACAATCATATAAAAAAAAAAAATCATCATCATATCAAAAATAAAATTCGTAAAGCAAAAGAGTAAAAGGAAAAAAATTGTATGGAATTTTTGTTTTTTATTTTTTATTTAATTTAATTTAATGTTAAATTTAAATTATTAATTAATTATTAATTAATTATTAATTAAAAAAAAAATTGTGTTTTTCCATTGTGTTATAAATTATATATTAATAATTTTCTTTTTTTTTTTTTACAGATAGCGGAAAAAATCCAACAACAACAACAACACCAAAAAAGAAAAAAACAATTTTATTTGTGTGTGTGTGTGTGCGTTCGTCCTTTTTTCAATTTTTTTTTTCGTATATTTTCAGTAATAAAAAAAAAAAACAAAAAAAAACAAAGTGAACTTAACCTTACAAAAAAAAAAAAAAAATAAATTGGAAAATAAAATTTGGTACAACAAAAAAAGAAAAAGAAAAATAAAACGAACAACAACAACAACAACAATCATAATAATAACCATACACACCATCCACCCCACCACCACCCCCCCTGCTCCAACATGAATCAGATGTCAAATTCAGATGATGGTCATGGAAATGTAAATGGTCGTGATGCAACAAATGGTGGTAAGTTAAAAAATAGTTGTAGTCATTTTAGCCATTAACGAATATATCTTTTTGGGAAATGGGAAATTAGAATTAGAATTTTGAATACTTGAGTTTTTCAGACATCTCTGCAAAAAGTTTCTTCAGGAAAAGTTCCACAGGATTCGAATTTGAATGACTTTGAATGAAGGAAAATCATTTAAAAATTGATTTCTGAGTGATTTTCCTTAAGAAACTCATTCAAATTAGATTTTTATTGCATTTTTAGTTAAGAAACTCCAACAGAAAACTTTGAAAATCAACCAAAAAAAAAAAACGATTTCTACTTGAAATTTCATTGTGGAAATCCAAAATTTGAATGAGTTTTTGAGCATTTCTGAGCAGTTATCTTAAGGAAAATTCCTTCAGTATCCAAATTTGAATGGATTTCTTCCAATTTCTACCAATTTCTGATGAGTTTTCTTAAGACAAGCATCATTTTCCTTAAGAAAACTCATTGAAATTCAAATTTCATTAAACTTTCATTAAGAAAACTTTTCAAAACTGTTAAAAAACTCATTCAAAATCGATTTCTACTTGAAATTTCCTCCAAATAAATCAAATTTCAATGAGTTTATAACATTTCTGAAAGGTTTTCGTAAGGAAAACTTTGACAGGATTCGAATTTGAATGGATTTCTTCAGTTTTTTCCAATTTCTGATTGGGTTTCTTAAGGAAAATCCGTCAGAAATTAAATTTCAATGAGTTTTTAACATTTCTGATAAGGTTTCCGTAAGGAAAACTTTGCCAGGATTCGATTTTGAATGAGTTCATCAAAGGAAAATCATTTAAAAATCAATTTCTGGTAAACTTTCCGTAAGAAACTCATTCAAATTAGATTTCTATGGCATTTTTCTTAGGAAACTCCATCAGAAAACTTTGAAAATCAACCAAAAAATCGATTTCTAATTGAAATTTTCCCAAGGAAATTGAATTTGAATAAGTGTTAGACCTTTCTGAAAGAGTTTCTTAACGAAAAAACTTCGCCAGGATTCGAATTTTAATGGATTTCTTCAATTTCTGATTGGTTTTCTTAAGGCAAGCATCATTTTCCTTAAGAAAACCCATTTTTTAAAACTCATTGAAATTCAATTTCTAGTGAACTTTCTTTAAGAAAACTTTTCAGAAATGTTAAAAAAACTCAATCAAAATCGATTTTCTTAATGAAATTTCTACTAGAGATCGAATTTCAATGAGTTTTTAACATTTCTGAATGGATTTGTGAAAGGAAAACTTCACCAGGATTCGAATTTGAAGGGATTTCTTCAATTTCTTCCAACTTCTGATAAGTTTTCTTAAGGAAAATTCGCCAGAAATCGATTTCGCAAGAGTTTTTGACGTTTCTGAGTAGGTTTTATTTCGGGAAAATCAACAAACAATCAATTTTTGAATCATTTTCCTTTACAAAATCATTCAAATTCGATTTCCAGTTCATTTTCCTTAAGGAAATCATTCAGAAAAACTCAAAAATCAAGTTTTGAATGATTTGCCATAAGAAAACCATTTAAAAACTCATTGAAATTCGATTTCTACCAAGAAATTTCCTCAAGAGAAATCGAATTTCAATGAGTTTTTAACATTTCTGAACGGGTTTTCGGTAAGGAAAACTTCACCAGGATTCGAATTTAATTGATTTTTTTGTTTTGAAGATTTTTTTCTGAATCTTTCGGTTCGTCCGTCCGTCCGTCCGTCCATCCATTGCCAGAAGATTTTGAATCATCTGTTTTATTTCTAGTTAAATCATTTTCTAGTATGAATGAATGAATGAATGATGAATTTTTAACACAACAATTTCAATTAATTTATCTTTATCTATTTAACTTTTTTTTTTTTAAGCTGGTGGAGTTCAAAATAATGTTCCAAATAATAATCACAACAATAATAATAATGATAATAATGGAGATAACGACAACAATAACAATAATCACAACAATAACAACAATAATAATGATAATAATAACAACAATAATAACAATAATAATGATAATAACAACAATAACAATGATAATAACAACAATAATAATAATAATAACGATAATAATAACAATGATAACAACAATAATAATAATAATGGAGATGATGGCGGCGAAGACAACGGCAACGGCGATGAAAACGGCAACGGTAACGGCGATGACAACGGCAACGGCGATGACAACGGTGACGACAACGGCGAAGACAACGGCGACGACGACAACGGTGACGACGATCGTGATGAACTCGGTGGTGGAGATGCACCAGACAACGGTGGTGCTGCTGGTGATGATGGCGAAGAACAACAAGAAGAAGAAGAGGAGGAGGAAGATGATGATGATGAGGAAGATCCTGTTGCAGATGATACAGACTCTGACGAATCAGATGACGATGATGACAACGATTCTGATGGTCCATTTCATCATCGCGGAGAGGGTGACGCTTATCCAACCGGAGACGATTTTGATGATGATGATGATGATCAAAATAATGATCCCGATTATGAAGCAAATGTTCAAGAAGAAGATGATGATGATAATAATAATAATATAGCCATAGATAATGAACATCATGATAACGTACAACAACAAATGGAAATGGAACAACATATTAATGAAAATGTTGATGATGATGACGATGATGACGATGATGATGACGACGATGAAGATGACGATGATGAAGATAGTAGTAGTGATGTTGAAGTTGGTGAACAAATTGGACCGCCACCAGGTGTATCCCGTGAAATTGTTGCAGCTGCAGAAGAACGTGTACGAAATGCAATTGCAGCATCGGCTGCAGCTCGTGCCGCTGTCGCTACAATTTCATCAGATGTTATCGTTATCGGTGACAGTGACAGTGATGAAGATAATGAAGCGGCCGCACCAGAAGGTGACAACGACGACGACGAAGCAGTAGAAGAAGAAGAGGAGGAAGAAGAGGAAGAAGAAGTTGAAGGTGCAACAGCAGTAGAACATGAACAATACGATGAAGAAGAAGAAGAAGAAGAAGAGGAGGTAGAGGAAGAGGAGGAAGAAGAAGAAGCTGCTGCAGCAGCAGCAGCAGCAGAACAAAAACAACAAGAAGAAGAGGACGATGACGACGATGATGATGATATGGAAGAAGTCCAAGAATTTCCAGTGCTCGACGCATATTATAATAATCAAATATTGTCATCGCCCGAAAGGAACGCACTTTCACTTTTTGCACATGTCGACAACGACACCGATGATGATGATGATGAGGAGGAGGAGGATGAGGAGGAGGAGGAGGAGGAAGATGATGATGAAGAAAAGGAGGATGATGCAGAAGAAGAACAACAACAAAATCGTAAAGAAGACAAAGACGACGATGATGAAAATGAACCAAAACCGGATGCTGACGGCGGCGGTACTGATGGAAATTCTAATATTGAAAATATTCAAAATAAAAATGAACCGAATGATTCAACAACAACAACAACAACAAAAGCATCAAAGAAAAAAGCTGATTCTTCTGATCAAGAGTGAGTTTAATCAATTCCAAATATCATTTTCATTCATCACTAATTCACTAATTTGAAAATGTTTTTTATTTATATTTATATATTTTAATGTTTAGCGATCAACCACCAAATAAAATGTCAAAAACAGAAGAATTAGAAGCGGAAGCGGAACGTGAACGTGAAGAACACGAACGTCAACGTAATGAAAAGGTGTTGATTGATGATAGTGAAGTTATTAAAGCGGCAGCCGCCGTTATTGCAGCAGCAGCTGCTGAAGCGGCCGAAGCAGCTGCAAAAGTGGCCGAAGCAGCTGCAGCGGCACGGGAAGCTGAATTGGCCCATCATAGTCGATTGCTTCGGGAAATTGCAGAGATTGAGGCAGCTGAAGAGGCTGAGGCAGCTGAAGCGGCCGCTGAAGCAGAAGCTGCCGTTAAAGCAATAACTTTACAGAATGGGGTAAATTTTAATGAAATGAAATGAAATGAAATGAAAATATCTGTGTAATTAATTTTTTATTATTGTTTTGTTATTGAAATTTGAAATTTTTTTTTAGGATAATTTGGTTACGACGTCATCTGCATCAGCATCTGGAACTGGAACTGGAACTGGATCTGGATCTGCATTGAATCAAACCGAAACGGAAACGGAAAAGGAAACGGAAACTGAAACTGTTGAAAATGAGGTAAGTTTAAATTGAATTTGTTTGGTTTTGTTTTTGTTTTTGGTTTTTATTTAATGTTTAATGTTTTCGTTTATTCGTTTACTTAATCAATGGATCAATTGATCAATTGATCGATTGATTGATCGAATGTGAGCGATCCCTTTTTTTTTTGAATGTTTTTCGTTGGTTTTTTTTTCGTATTTTGTTTAATTGATTTTAAAACTCTCTCTGAATTTCCTCTCTGAATCTCTGGATCCATAAAAATTGGTTGTTTTTTTTTTTCTTTTCTTTTCTTTTTTTTTAAATTGATTTTATTTTATTTTATTTGTTAAAATTGAACAAAATTTTGATTTTGATTGATTGATGGATGGTTTGTTGGTTGGTTGGTTAACAAACAAACAAACAAACAAACAAACAAACAAAATTTAACATAAAACAATTTGATATTTAAACTTTTTTTACTTTTTTAAAACAAAATTTTTGTTTTGGTTTTCGTACAAAATTCGAATAATAATTTTGGGTTGCCGTTGGCTTTGGGCTTTGAATCTCGGGGGTGGGTGGGGTTTCTGAAGTTTTGAAAAAGTTTTGTTAGGATTTGAATTTGAGATGAGAGTTTTTCAAAGGGAGATCTTTCAGAAATTGTAAAAATCAACCAAAAAATCGATTTCTATTTGAAATTTCCCATAAGGAAATCGATTTTTAATGGGATTTTGACATTTCTGAGTGGGTTTTCTTGATGAAAATCAACCAAGAATCAATTTTTGATGGATTTTCCGCCGGGAAACCATTCAGAAAGGTTTGAAAATCAACCAAAAATCAATCTCTAGTAGAAATTTCATTGAGAAAATCAATTTTTAATGAGTTTTTTTTTTTTGTCTTTTTGAATAGTTTTCTTAAGGAACACTTTGCCAGGATTCGAATTTGAATGAGTTCTTTTATAAAGGGAAAACATTCAAAAATTTGATTTCTGGTGAATTTTCATTAAGAAACTCATTCAGATTAGTTTTCTATGGCGTTTTTACTTAAGAAACTCCATCAGAAAACTTTGAAAATCAACCAAAAAATTGATTTCTACTTGAAATTTCGATAGGGAAATCGAATTTAAATGAGTTTTTAACATCTCTGAATGGGTTTTCTTAAGGAAAACTTTCCCAGTCTTCGAATTTGAATGAGTTCTTCAAAGGGAAAATCATTTAAAAATTTGATTTCTGTGGGAACTTTCCTTGAGAAAACTTTTCAGAAATGGAAAAAACTCATTCAAAATCGATTTTTAATTGAAATTTGATGAACGGAAATCAAATTTCAATGAGTTTTTAACCTTTACTGAAAGGTTTTCTTAATGAAAATCATCCAAGAATCAATTTTTGAATGAATTTCGCCAGTTTCTTTCAAATTTCAAAAGGTTTACTTAACAAAAAAATTCCACGAGAAATCCACGAGAAAGAAATTAAATTTTTAAATGAGTTTTTAACATTTTCTGAATGGGTTTTCTTAATGAAAATCGATCAGGATTCAATTTTTGAAACATTTTCCTTTAGGAAACCATTCAGAAAAGTGATGAAAATCAATCAAAAATCGATTTCTAGAGGAAATTTCCTTGTAAGAAATCAAATTTCAATGAGTTTTTGACATTTCTAAACAGATTTTCTTAAGTAAAACTTCGCCAGGCTTCGAATTTCTATGAGTTCTTCAAAGGAAAATCATTCGCAAATCAGTTTTTAAGTGATTTTCCTTAAGAAACTCATTCAAATTAGATTTCTATGGCATTTTTACGTAAGAAACTCCATCAGAAAACTTTGAAAATGAACCAAAAAATTGATTTCTATTTGAAATTTCTTTTTGGAAATTGAATTTGAATGAGTTTTTAACATCTTTGAAAGGTTTCCGTAAGGAAAATTCCTTCAGTATCCAAATTTGAATGGATTTCTTCAATTTCTGATAGGTTTTCTTAAGGAAAATCCGCCAGAAATCGATTTTGAATGAGTTTTAAACATTTCTGAACGGGTTTCGTTACGGAAAACTCCCCCAAGATTCGAATTTGAATGAGTTCTTGAACAAAAATCGATTTTTCATTGATTTTCCTTAATAAACTAATTCAAATTAGATTTCTATGGCATTTTTACGTAAGAAACTCCATCAAAAAACCTTCAAAAATCAACTAAAAAATTGGTTTCTAATTGAAATTGCTCCGAAAGAAATCAAATTTGAATCAGTTTTTAGACATTTCTGAGCAGTTATCTTAAGGAAAATTCCTTCAGCATCCAAATTCGAATGGATTTCTTCAGTTTCTTCCAATTTCTGATTGGTTTTCTTAAGGAAAATCTGCCAGAAATCAATTTTACAAGAGTTTTTAACATATCTGAGCGGGTTTTCTTAATGAACCAATCAACCAACATTCAATTTTTAAATGAACTTCTTCCTTAAGGAAATTTGTTCAAATTCTTCTGTTCTGGTTCATTTTCCCTGATCAAAAACCATTCAAATTTAACTTCCGGTAAACTTTCCTTAAGGAAATCTTTCAGAAAAACTCATAAAATCAACCAAGAATCCAGTTTTGAACTTCCAAAACTCATTCAAAATCGATTTTTATTTGATATTTCCATAGGGAAATTGAATTTACAACGAGTTTTTAACATTTCTGAAACGTTTTCTTAAGGAAAACTTCGCCAGAAATCGATTTTATAAGAGATTTTGACGTTTCTAAATAGATTTTCTTAAGGAAAACTTCGCCAGGCTTCGAATTTTTAAGAGTTCTTCAAAGGAAAATCATTCAGAGATCGATTTTTCAGCGATTTTCCTGAATAAACTCATTCAAATTAGATTTTTATGCCATTTTTACTGAAGAAACTCCATCAGAAAACTTTGAAAATCAACCAAAAAATCGATTACTACTTGAAATTTCTTCGAAAGAAATCAAATTTGAATGAGTTTTGGATGTTTCTGATAGGTTTACTTAAGGAAAATCAACCAAGAATCGATTTTTGAAAGATTTTCCGCAGTTAAACCATTCAGAAAAGCTTGAAAATCAATCAAAAATCAATCTCTAGTAGAAATTTCATTGAGAAAATCAATTTTTAATGAGTTTTTTTTGTCTTTTTGAATAGTTTTCTTTGAGGAAAACTTTGCCAGGATTCGAATTTGAATGGATTACTTAAGTTTATTCCAATTTCTGATAGGTTTTTCATTCAGGAAAATCCGTCAGAAATTAAATTTGAATGAGTTTTAGACATTTCTGAATGGGTTTTCTTAAGGAAAATTCCTTCAGCATTCGAATTTGAATGGATTTCTTCAATTTCTGATAGATTTTCTTAATGGAAATCTACCAGAAATTGATTTTGAATGAGTTTTTAACATTTTTTAAAGGTTTTATTAAGGAAAACTTTGCCAGGATTCGATTTTGAATGAGTTCTTCAAAGGAAAATCATTTAAAAATCAATTTCTGGTGAACTTTCCGTAAGAAACTCATTCAAATTAGATTTCTATTGCATTTTCACTTAAGAAACTCCATCAGAAAACTTTGAAAATCAACCTAAAAAATCGATTTCTAATTGAAATTTTCCCAAGGAAATTGAATTTGAATGAGTGTTAGACATTTCTGAAAGAGTTTCTTAAGGAAAACTTCGACAGGATTCGAATTTGAATGGATTTCTACAATTTCTGATAGGTATTCTTAAGGAAAATTCCTTCAGCATCCAAATTTGAATGGATTTTTTCAGTTTCTTCCCATTTTCAGATGAGTTTTCTTAAGGCAAGCATTATTTTCCTTAAGAAAACTCATTGAAATTCAAATTCTAGTGAACTTTCATTAAGAAAACATTTCAGAAATGTTAAAAAAACTCATTCAAAATCGATTTTCTTAATGAAATTTCTACTAGAGATCGAATTTCAATGAGTTTTTAACATTTCTGATAAGTTTTCTTAAACAAAACTTTGCCAGGATTCGAATTTGATAGAGTTCTTCAAAGGAAAATCATTTAAAAATCAATTTCTGGTGAACTTTCCGTAAGAAACTCATTCAAATTAGTTTTCTATGGCATTTTTCTTAGGAAACTCCATCAGAAAACCTTGAAAAATCGTTTTGTACCTTGAAATTTCCTCGAAGCAATCAAATTTCAATGAGTTTTTAGACATTTCTGAGCAGTTATCTTAAGGACAATTCCTTCAGCATCCAAATTCGCATGGATTTCTTCAGTTTCTTCCAATTACTGATAGATTTTCATTAAGGAAAATCTGCCAGAAATCGAATTTGAATGAGTTTTTTTTTGGACCTTTCTGAGCGGGTTTCCTTAATGAAAATCAACGAACAGTCAATTTTTTTTTTCTTGTGTTTCCCACAACTTCCCCAGGCTTCGAATTTGAATGAGTTCTTCAAAGGAAAATCATTTGCAAATCGATTTCTGTGTGACTTTTCTTAAGAAACTCCATCAGAAAACTTTAAAAATCAACCAAAAAATTGATTTCTACTTAAAATGTCCAAAGGGAAATCAAATTTGAATGAGTTTTTAACGATTTCTGAATGGGGTTTTCTTAAAGGAAAATTCCATAGAAACTAAATTTGTATGGGATTTCTCAGTGTCTTCTAGAAATTGAATTTAAATCTTCAATGATAAAAATCCACGATTCAACATTCGATTAAGATTTTCTATTCTATTCTATATAATAAAACTAATTATTATTAAATAATAATTAATTAATTTGGGCTTTTTTTTTTTTCATTTTTTTTTTTTATTGCTATTTTAAAAACAAAAATCTCTATTACCCCGCATCCGTCTCCACCAGTCTCCTTATAATCCTTTATCTTTGTCGCCGTCGTCGTCCTCGGCTTCTTCTTTGTCATCTCCACCATTTGCTTGTCATAATAAGAGGCCGTTACCACCATCGTTGCCAAAAATACAACAGCCGCCAACCGACGATGGATGTCCCGTTGTCGTCGTCGTCGTCGACGTCGACCACAGCCAAATCAAAAATAATAATCAATCATCATTTGTATCTGCATCTGCATCATCGATGATTGAATTAAATGAATCTATACAAAATATAAATATAAATATTATTGATAAGGAAGGAAAAAAAAAAAGAATATTTAATAAGAATAAGAATAATTTTAATTTTAAGTGTGTGATAAAAAAAAATGGTAATAATACGGTTAATAAAAAACAACACTCGAAATCCAATAATAATAATAATAATAATAATAATAATAATTCTGAAGGGATGATGGAAAGCATTCGAAAATATTGGAAAAAATCAAATACGGAAAAATCCCAAACAATCTCAATAAAAAATCCATTAAATGTTGAAAATCCTTCTGTTGATCCTTCCTTGTTGCCATCGCCATCAATTTCCTCCTCCTCCTCCTCCATTGTTGATCAAATGGAAATTTCCTCAAATTATGATGATGATGATGATGATGATAAATCTTCAAATGTATCTGCATTTTCAAAATGTGTTTTAACCGATTCATATTTTAATTTGAATGCGTCAAAGAAACGCAGTAATTCAATGGAATCTATCAATCAATATTTCAATGACGCAGATGATGATGACACCGGTAATGATGATGATGAAGATATTAATGAAATATTAAAAATGAATTTTAATCTTAATGATGATGATGATGATGATGATGATGATGAAATATTACCGTCCAATGCGTCGTACTCTCCGCGAAATAAACATCCTGCATCGCGCCGCGCAACAACACAAAAAAATAATTCTTCATTGATGTTACGTCCAGAAACCTTTCGAAATTCACCGCAATTAATTCAAAATTCACGACAAACCCTTAAAAATCCATCACAAACCTTACAAAATCCACCAAAAACCTTACAAATGCCACGAGAAACCTTTCATAATCCAACAAAAAAATCTAATTCAAAATTCACAACCATTTCATTAATACATCCCACGGTTTGTCCTCATCCCTATCATTATCGAAATTCCGATGATGATGATGATGATGATGATAATTCCGATAATGACAATGATGACAATGATGACAGTGGTGATGACAAAAATAGAATGGTGGCAGAATTTGTCGACGACGAACATCATCTTGAATATAAAAAGAAAAAATCTAACAATAACACAGATGATGACGAAGATGATGATGCGAAAAAATTTACAATTGAAAATAATCAACCAATTCGTCCGGCATCACCGACCCCATTAAATGGTCAACCATTACCATGTCGACACATAACGGTAAATCATCATCATCATCCACATCATGGCCATCATCATCATCATCATCATCATGACCATTATCCAAAAATTATTGCAATACCCGTTGCTGCATTATTAAAGGAGGAATGGGGCGGAACTCGACGACTGTCGGACGAAAATTTTCGAAAAACTCCCACGATTCCCACTAAAATTCCATTGAATAATAAATGGAAAGAAATAGAAAGGGCGTCGGCGTCGGCCGCCGCCGTAACTCCACAACCCCGGGTAATTTTTATGGCAGGAATACAGGAATCTGCTGAAGGGTTACATAATCAAAAAAGAATCCTAGAATCCTACCAAATAGGTAAAAACCACCAAATTGTCCCAGTAAAAACTTTAACTGAATATTGTTCATCAACGAAATTAATCGATATGTTAACAAACTATCCGCTATTTCATTACATTGATTTAAAAACAATAATGCCAAAAATGGCAACGGCTACGGCAACGGCTACGGCTACGGCAACGACGGAATCTTACGGTAATGCAAATAATTCAAATCATTTATTATTTCAATCAAACTGGGATGGCTGGGATGATTGGGAATTTTTCCATCCACAAAAGTTTATGTCGTCGTTATCCTCTTCCATATCACCAGCTTCAGCATCATCGCCATTGTTGCCATCATCACCATCGCCGTCATCATCTCCATTCCAAAAAAAAAATTCCAATGTTTTTCAATGTTTAAATGATAATTTACGAACTTTAAAAACTATTCCTCCCATTGATTCATTCCCATCAAATTCAAATTCAAATACAATTATTGAAATTGTTCAAAAGAAAACTGGGGATGACGATCAAGATGATGATGATGATGATAAAACAATTCCAATGTCAATTTCATCATCATCGTCTGTTTCATCATCATCCAATTGTTCGTCTCTATCAACTTCACCATTATCATCAATATTATTATCATCATCATCATCATCATCATCATCATCGTCATCTTCATCGAATATAATGGCATCATCAACATCTTCATCTTTATCATCCGTATTATTCAAAACCTCAATTCCCATTCATCAATTTCTCACCTTTAAACATCCCGCTGAACGTTTGAATTCAAATCATTCGTCGTCGTCGTCGTCGTCGTTTGCCTACGAATCTGATTCAGAATCTGAATCTGAATCCGGTGGTTCTGGTTCACGTTCACGTTCCCGTTCACGATTTGATTCCGATTCTGAATCAACAGATGATTCGTCGTCGTCGTCGTCGGGTTCCGGTAATTCTGAAGTTGGATTTTGATAAAGAAAAAATTGCAAAAAAAAAAATTTAAAATAGAAAAAATCAAATGAAACACAAAAAAAACATTTCAATTAAAACAAATTAAAAAAAAAGAGAGAAAGAGCGTGAAAGATAAGTGAAAGATAAGTGACAAAGGGAGAGATAGAGATAGAGATAGGGAGAGGGAGAGGGAGAGGGAGGAGGAGGGATGAATGAGGAATGAAAGAGAGAGAGCGGAATGAAAGAGGGAGTTTTTAGTTTATTTTACTCTTTTTTTTTTTTTTATTATTAATGGTGATTTTGACTTTTGGGCGAGCTTTTTTTTTTCTTTTTTTTCTCTCTCATAATTTTGAATGATTTTACCGTTATTTTGGATGATTTTACCGTTATTTTGAATAATTTCGGATGATTTTTTTTTTTTTTTTTTGATAATTTTAACCTCCAAGCATACGAAGAATAAGGGAGGAAGGAAGGAAGGAAGGAAGGAAGGAAGGAAGAAAGAAAGAAAGAAAGAAAGAAAGAAAGAAAGAAAGAAAGAAAGAAAGAAAGAAAGAAAGAAAGAAAGAAAGAAAGAAAGAAAGAAAGAAAGAAAGAAAGAAAGAAAGAAAGAAAGAAAGAAAGAAAGAAAGAAAGAGAGAAAGAGAGGGAGGGTTTGTTGGTTGTGAGGGGGATGAAGAAGATAAAGAAGATTAAAAAAAAGAAGATAGAAATGAATGAAAGAATTTTTGGTGGTGGTCATGGTCTTGTGACGGACGGATGAAAAAAGAGAATATTTAATTGAAAGCAGAAATGTTTTGATTTTGATTGTGTTTTGATTTTGATTGTGTTTTGTTTTCTCTCTCTCTCTCTCTCTCTTTAAGTGTTTTTATTATTATTATTTATTAGGTTATGGTTTTTTTTTTTTAAGTTGTTGTTGTTTGACACAAAAATACGCATATCAAAATTTTGTCTCTTTTTTTTTTTTTTTTATCATTTTACTTTTACTTTTATGTGTCTCATTAGCCGCGTTCCATTCAATTACCAGGAGTAGGTAAGAGTAGGTAAGAGTAGAAAAGAGTAGAGATTTTCTACTCTTAGCTACTCCTGCCTACTCCTGGTAATTGAATGGAACGCAACTATTGAGACTCTCTCTCTCTCTCTAATTTTATTTTTTTTTATTATTTATATTTATATTATTTATTGGTTTGGTATATTTTTATGAATTTTTTTTTTTTTAAAAAAAGAAAAGGAAAAAGAAAAAGAAAAAAAAAAAACAACCGTCTGTTTTTTCCTTGTCAATTTCTCGGTCCCTCTGTCTCTCTCCATCTCTCTCTCTCTCTTTATCTATTTATCTATTTATCTCTCTCTCTATCGAATGGTCTCTAAATTGTTGCAAAATTGTCGCAAAATTCTCCAAAATTGTCGCAAAATTAAAGTCTTAAAAGATTGTGGTGTGATTTGAAGCAGCTGTGTGATGACTGATGCCTGAAGCTATTTAGAAAAATTCAATTTTTCTCGAATTTGTTTACGTTTTTTTTTGTCTCAGTCACTCTCTCTCTCTGTGTGTGTTTGTCCAATAAATACTTTTGTGAATTGCTTCGTTGGTTGTTAATTGTGTTTGGTCTCTCTCTCTCTCTCTCTCTCCTTTTCTTCCTCTCTTTCACCGACCCTCCATTTCTTTGCCCGTCCTCTTTCTATCTCTCTCTCTCTCTCTCTCTCTCTCTCTGTGTTTGTCCAATAAATACTTTTGTGAATTGTTTCATTGGTTGTTAATTGTGTTTGGTCTCTCTCTTTCTCTCTCTCCTTTTCTTCCTCTCTTTCATCGACCCTCCATTTCTTTGGCCGTCCTCTGTGTTTGTCCAATAAATACTTTTGTGAATTGTTTCATTGGTTGTTAATTGTGTTTGGTCTCTCTCTCTCTCTCTCTCTCTCTCTCTCTCTCTCTCTCTCTGGTTGGTTCTCTTTAATATTAATAATTTTTCTTATAATATATTTAAAAAATTAAATAAATTAATTAAAAAAAAAAAAACCTTTTTTTATTGGGTTTTCCAAATTATTTTATTATTTTTTATTTTTTCCCCTTTTTTTTTTTGGCTGCTTTAAAAACAACACTCTAATTTCTAATTTGAAAACAAAAAACACAGATGGCGTTTGAAAATGAAAATGAAAATGAAAATGAAAATTAATGAATAATTTAAAAACAAAAAAAGAAAAAATTAAAAACTAAATTATAAAAGAGAGAGAAAAATAAAAATTTAATTTAATTCTGAAAAAAAATTTGGAAATGGAAATTTTTTTGTTTTGTTTTTTTTTTTTGTTTTTGTTTGGTTATGTTAAAATTTTTTTGGTGTTCCGTTTGTTGTTGGTTTGTTGTTGGTTTGTTTTTGTTGTTTTTTTACTTACTTACTCTTTTGATTATATTTTTTGTGATCGTCTCAATTAAAAAAATAAAAAAAAACTCGAAACAAACGACAACAAAAATTATAAATTTAATAAAATAAATGAATTATTAATATTTTTTTTTTATTTTTATTATTATGTGTATGTGTTTATATCTCTCTCTCTCTCTGTATCTAACTTTATCTCTTTCTCTCTCTCTCTCTCTCTCACTCAGTGTAACATACAAACATACAAACAAAAAAAAAATAAAAAAATGCTCAGAATTTTTAAAATTTAAGAAAATTAGATTTTAAGAAATTTATATATGAAAAAAAATTACATTTTTTATTCATTTTAATTAAATTAAATTAAATTTAATTTAATTTAATTATTTAATTTAATTAATTATTTAATTATTTAATTATTATTATTTAATTATTATTATCGCATGCCGTTTCGTCGCATAAAACCTCTCAATTGTTTTTTTTTTATTTGTTGTTTTTTTTTTTATTATTTGAAATAATTAAAAATTTATTTTTAATTTCAATTTTTTGCATTAGAAAAAAAAAAAATACTATAAAAATTTGATTAAAATCAAATTAAAGAAAAAAAAATAAAAATAAATAAAATAAAAAACGGGTTTATTTTTAATTAATAATTAATATAATTTAATTAATATAAATATATTTATAAAAAAAGAACTCTTTTTTTTTTTTCTCTATTCATTAATTTATAAAATTAAAAAAAAAATTAATTATAAAAAATTAATTATACAAAATTAATTAATTAATTAATTAATTAATCATAAAAAAAAATATTTAAAATATAAGGAAATGGGGAAAAAAATTTATTTAAATAAAAAAAATTAATTAATTAATTTAAAAATAATTAATTAATTAAAAAAAATTATTATTAATTAAAATTAAAATTAATTAATAAAAAAAAATTAATTAAAATTAAATGGCAGCCATTTTTTTTTTTTTAATTAAAATTTTCTCTTCATTTAATTTAATTTATGATCTTTTTTTATTTACAAAACCACAAAACCATTTCCATCTTTCGTACCTTCAGTGCCAAATAAAAATAAAAAAAAAAAAAAAAAACAAAAAAACAAAGAATTAATTAATAATTTTATCTTAAAGAATTATTTTTAAAAACAAAATAAAAAAATATAATTAAAATAAAAGACAAAATTAAATTTTAAAAAATTAATTTAAAAAATTAAAAATGAAAAAAAAAGACAGTTTTTTTTTTTCTCTTCAATTAATTTAATTTAATTTAATTATAATTAATTTATTTATAATATAAAATGATAAATGGTTGGTTAAAAAAAGAAAAAAAATACTTAAAAAAAACAATAAATTATTTAATTTAATTTAAATTTTTTATTATTCATGACAAATTAAAAAAATTAAAAAAAATTGAATTAAAAAGGTGATTTTTTTTTTTTTTTATTTATTCTAATTAAATAATTAATTTGCATTTAAATAAAAAAAATAATAAAAAAACAAAATTAATTAAAATATTCTTTAAAATATTCTTTAAAATATTATTAAAAAAAAAAAAAAACTTTATAATAATTTTGTGTATAAACAAAATTCTATTTTTTTTTTCGTTTTTTTTTCATTTTGTATGTGAATTTTAAAATTTTTTATGTTTTTTCTATTTTTTTTTTCTTTCTATTTTTTTTTTTTTTTTGTATTTTGTTTTGTAAAAAAAGAAAAAAAGAAAAATTAATAATAAATGTCCAAAAAAAAAAATTTTGATGTCCAAAAATTATTTAATTTTTTTTTTTTTTTTTGTAAAATTCCCACACACAAAGTTCCTCCAGCAGTGAAGAGAAATTCAAGGATTCGAATCGAAGAAAATACCACAACCAAAAAGGTTTGTTTTGCTAAGAAAATTTTGTAGATGGTGCAGGGGGTGAGGAGCTCAAAGATTTAAGATTTCGCGACATTGAAAAATTCAAGATTATGAATTAGTAGAAGAAAGGCAAAAAAAAAAAAAAAAAAAAAAACAGGTTCATGGGAAAATTCCAAATTATACAAATTTTTGAAGGAATAATACCAAAAGGTTTGTGTCTCTAAAATCGAAAATTCTTCAATATTTTGTTAAGAAAAAATTCAAAGATTTCGCGCGAATAAACTCAAGATTCTGTTGAAGAAATGCCAAAATTCCATTGGAGAAATTCCAAGTTCCCATCAGAGAAATTCAAAGGTTTGCTAAAACGAAAATTCAATATTTTGTTAAGAAAAATTCAAAGATTTCGCGATAAAAAATTCAAGATTTCATAGAAGAATCTCCCAAGTTTCATCAGAGAAATTCAAAGGTTGGCTAATGATAATATTCAATATTTCGTTGAGAATTTCTCAAGATTCCACTTAGAAATTCGATGTTTCGGATAGAAGAAATTCAGAATTTCGTCAAGAAATTCACGATTTTGCTCAAAAAATACATAAGAACTTCAGTTTTTGTCGAACAAACTCAAGATTCCATAGAAGAAATTTAAGATTTCGCTTAGAAAACTGAAAATTTTGTTATCAAACTCAAGATTCTGCTAAGAAATGAAAAAATTCCATAGAAGAAATTTAAGATTTCGCTTAGAAAACTGAAAATTTTGTTATCAAAGTCAAGATTCTGCTAAGAAATGAAAAAGTTCCATAGAAAGAAATTCAAGATTTCGCGTAGAAACTTAAGATTTCGTTATCAAATTCAAAGTTCCATAGAAGAAATTCAATATTTCGCGTAGAAACGCAAGATTTCGTAGTCAAACTCAAGATTCCGTTAAGAAATTCAAAGTTCTATAGAAGAAATTCAAGATTTCGCTTAGAAAACTCAAAATTTTGTTATCAAACTCAAGATTCCGCTAAGAAATTCAAAGTTCTATAGAAGAAATTCAATATTTCGGCGTAGAAACTCAAGATTTCGTTGTCAAACTCAAGATTCCGTTAAGAAATTCAAAGTTCCCAGTGAAGAAATTCAATATTTCGCGTAGAAACTTAAGATTTCGCTAAAAAAACTCAAACTTTCATCGAACAAAATCAAGATTCCACTAAGAAATGCAAAGTTTCCAGTGAAGAAATTCAATATTTCGGCGTAGAAACTCAAGATTTCGTTATCAAATTCAAAGTTCCATAGAAGAAATTTAATATTTCGCGTAGAAACGCAAGATTTCGTTGTCAAATTCAAAATTCCGCTAAGAAATTCAAAGTTCCATAGAAGAAATTCAATATTTCGCTCAAAAAATTCAAGATATCGCTAAAAAACTCAAGATTCCACTAAGAAATTCAATGTCCCGTAGAAGAACTTGAGGATTTCGTCCAAAAATTCACGATTTTGCTAAAAAAAAACTTAAGAACTTAAGATTTAATCGAAGAAACTCAAGATTCCATAGAAGAAATTCAAGAGTTCGCTTAGAAAACTCAAAATTTTGTTATCAAATTCAAGATTCTGCTAAGAAATGCAAAGTTCCGTATAAGAACTTCGGGATTTCGCGTAGAAACGCAAGATTTCGTTGTCAAACTCTTCAAGATTCGACTAAGAAATTCAATGTCCCGTAGAAGAACTTGAGGATTTCGTCAAGAAATTCACGAATTTGCTCAAAAAAAAACATAAGAACTCCAGTTTTTGTCGAAGCAACTCAAGATTCCATTGAAGAAATTCAGTATTTCGCATAGAAACTCAAGATTTCGTTATCAAACTCAAGATTCCACAAGGAAATTCAATGTTCCATAGAAGAAATTCAGGATTTCGTAAAGAAATTCGGGATTTCGTCAAGAAATTCACGATTTTGCTAAAAAAAACTTAAGAACTTAAGATTTAAGCGGAGAAACACAAGATTCTATAGAAGAAATTCAAGATTTCGCTTAAAAAAAGCTCAAGATTTCGTTATCAAACTCAAGATTCCACTAAGAAATTCAAAGTTCCATAGAAGAAATTCAGGATTTGGTCCAAAAATTCACGATTCCGCTAATAAAAACTTAAGAACTTAAGATTTAAGCGGAGAAACACAAGATTCTATAGAAGAATTTCAAGATGTGGCTAAAAGAACTCAAACTTTTATCTAAGAAACGGAAGATTCCGCTAAAAGAAATTCAAAATTCCATGTAAAAATTCAAAGTTCCATAGAAGAAATTCAATATTTCGCTTAGAAAGCTCAATATTTTGTTACCAAACTCAAGATTCCGCTAAAAGAAATTCAATGTCCCAAAAAAACTCAAAGTTCCATACAAGAAATTCAATATTTCGGCGTAGAAACTCAAGATTTCCTTATCAAACTTAAAATTTCGTTATCAAACTCAACTATTCCACTAAGAAATTCAGGATTTCGTCAAGAAATTCACGATTTTGCTAAAAAAAAAAAAAAAAAAAAAAAACTGAAGATTTCATCGAAGAAATAATTCCAAATTCCAAATTCCATAGAAGAAATTCAAAGTTCCATAGAAGAAATTCCAAATTCTATAGAAGAAATTCAAGACTTTGCTAAGAAAAACGCAAGATTTCGTTGTCAAACTCAAGATTCCACTAAAAAAAATTCAAAGTTCCATAGAAGAAATGTAAGATTTCGCTTAGAAAACTCAAACTTTTATCTAAGGAACGGAAGATTCCACTTAAAAATTCAAAGTTCCATAGAAGAAATTCAAGATTTCGATTAGAAAAAACCAAAATTTTGTTATCAAACTCAAGATTCCACTACGAAATTCAAAGTTCCATCGAAGAAATTCCGGATTTCGTCAAGAAATTCACGATTTTTCTAAAAAAAAACTTAAGATTTCATGGAAGAAACGGAAGATTCCATAGAAGAAATTTAAGATTTCGCTTAGAAAACTAAAAATTTCGTTATCAAACTTAAGATTTCATCGAATAAACTCAAGATTCCATAGAAGAAATTCAAGATTTCGCTTAAAAAAGCTCAAGATTTCGTTATCAAAGTTAAGATTCCACTAAGAAATTCAATGTTCCGTAGAAGAACTTAAGAAGTTCGTCAAGAAATTCAAGATATCGCTAAAACAAACTCCAGATTTAATCGAAGAAACTAAAGATTCCATAGAAGAAATGCAAGATTTCACTAAAAAAAACTCAAAGTTCCATACAAGAAATTCAATATTTCGGCGTAGAAACTCAAGATTTCCTTATCAAACTCAACTATTCCACTAAGAAATTCAGGATTTCGTCAAGAAATTCACGATTTTGCTAAAAAAAAAAAAAAAAAAAACTGAAGATTTCATCGAAGAAACTCAAGATTCCATAGAAGAAATTCCAAATTCCATAGAAGAAATTCCAAATTCTATAGAAGAAATTCAAGACTTTGCTAAGAAAAACTCAAGATTTAATCCAAGAAACATCAAGATTCAACGTTCCGGCCAACAAAATTCCAAATTCCAAATTCCAATGAGAAAAACCTCAAGATTTTTCACCAAAGATTCGGGACGAGAAAAAAACCAATAAAAAAAAAGGTAATTAATTAATTAATGGATTTTTTTTTAATTTTTTATTAATTTTATTTTATAATTTCATTTTTATTTTTTATTTTTCGTTTTGTTTTTTATTTTTTAATTATTTTTTTTTTTAATTTAATTATGACGTAATTATAGAGAAATTTGTTTTTCTGTTTTTTTTTTGCTGTTAAATTTAATTAATTAATTTTAAAATTTAAATTAACAAAATAAAAAAATATATCTTTTTTTTAATTTAATTTAATTTAATTTAATTTAATTTAATTTTAAAATTGGTGATAATTCGTTTTATATTTTTTTTTAAATAATTTTAATTAAATAATTTAATTTTAATTAAATAAATTAATTAATAATAATTAAAAAAATTAATTGCTAATTAATTAATTAATTAAAAAAAATTTAAAAAAATTATTGCAATGATTTTTTTTTTATTTATTTGTGTATTTTTTCTGGTTTTGGTTTTTTTTCTTTTTTAAATTATAAAAATATAAAATCTATTAAAAATCTATTTTAAAATTATTTAATTAATTAATTAATTTTTATTTTTATTAATTAAATTATCTCTTTTTTTTTTTCAATTTTTGGTTTTATTTCTTAATTTTTTAATAAATAAATTTAAAAATAAAAAAAAAAATAGATAAAAAATTTATTTTTGGTTGTGGGTTTTTTTTTTTTAAAAAAAAACATTTTTTTTTTATGGTGCTTTAAAATAAAAAAAATAAAAAATTAATTAATTAAAAAAAATATTAAAATTTAAAAATTAAAAAAAAGTAAAATATTATAAAATTATTGACTTTTTTTCAGTTGTTTTTCAGTTTCAGTTGTTGGATGGATGCAGAGTTTAAAATTAAAATTAAAATTAAAAAGAGTTAAAAATTGAAAGAGGGATAGAGAGAGAGAGAGAGAGATAGGTAGAAAACAGAGAGAAATAGGTAGAAAGGGGAGAGTGGGAGTGGGAAAGGGGAGAGGAAGGTTTGAGATAGACGTCATTTAATTCATTCATTCGTTTTTTGTTGTTATTGTATAATAATAAATTAATTCGATGTGTGATGGTTTTTGGTGCCGGTGTAGTATATGATCTGGCAGGGGAAATTTATCTGAGATAACTTTTGTTTTTTTTGTGAATTTTATGAGGAAAAAGGAATTTTCCTTTTAAAAATTATTTCTAATCGAATGCTAAAACTATAATAAATAATTAAATAAAATATATTTTTAAAAGGAAAATTCCTTTTTCCTTTTAAAATTCACAAAACAAAACAAAAGTTATCTCAGATAAATTTCCCCTCCCAGATCATATATGTTACTACACCGGCACTGATTTTTTTTATTTTCTCTTTGTGTTTTTTGTCTTCTTTTATTCTTAAAATTATTTAACTATTTAAAAAAATACCCTCCTTGATTTGATCAAGAGAAAATTTAGGATGGTTTTTTAGGACGTCCGTTAAAGGGAAGTGAGGAAAGCGACAGAGAGAGAAAGAGAGAGAGAGAGAATTTAGGAAAATTTATAATGAAAATTTTGATCACTGAACAAATCTGACTGATGACTGGATCAAAAGGGGGGTGTTTTTTTTTTTTTTTTTTTTTTTGTCTTTTTCTGGATGAGGGAAATTTGAAGTGATCTTGGATTTTTCATAATAAATTCAAGGGCGGTTCAGGAAAAGAGAGCATAGCAGAGCAAAGCAGAACGGAAAAAGAAAAGAGCAGGACAAAAAAAAAGTAGGAGAAGTAAAGAATAAAAAAAAAATTAAAACTCAAGGTACAGAAAAAAAAGCTTAAAAAAATCATCATTAATTTAACTTTTATCACTTTTTACACAGTTTTTTTTTTCTTTTACTTTAAATTCTTAATTTTATTCTTAATTTTATTTTTAATTAATTATAATTTTAATTATTTAATTAATTAATTTTAATTAATAAAAAAAAAAAAGACCTTAAAATTATTAAATCCTTTTTTTTTTGTTTAAAAATTACTTAAAATTAATAAAAAAAAAAAAACGGATTTGTTTTGATTTGATTTGTTTTGAATTCGTCGTCGTCGTCATCGTCGTGGTTTTCATCGTCGCCATTTTGTTTGTTTTTTTTAAAGAAAATATATTTACAAAAAAATTACACAATCATTATTTATGGGATTGATTTTTTTTTCTTTTTTTAATTAAATTAATTTACGTTTTTTTTTTTTAAAAATTAATCACATTAGAAAAGTTGGGGGAAGTGAGCGATAAAGGATTGAGAGAGAGAGAGAGAGGGGATTTGAATTTAAACAAATAAAACCTCCATTTCTTGCATGGAATTTCCATTCAATTGTCCATTTTGTTGTTGTTGTTGTTGTTGTTGTTGTTATTGTTGAATGATGATTGAAATTGAGAACATTCATCGAACATTCTCTCAACAGTGGCGATCTCTATCTGTCTCTGTCTCTCTCTCTTTGGCGCCATTCACACCATAACATCTCATCTCTGTCAGTTCACGCCCGCCCGCCCGCCCGCCCCATTCACGGTATTTTATCATCATACCATACCGTACATTTCAGCCGCCGATGCACTTGTATCCGATTTTGTACATGCACTGCCAGTTGGCGATGCGGCCGATGCCAATGAATTGGCTCTGGTTGCCGCCAATGGTGATCGTATATCTTGATTTATTATGATTGACGTTGAATGTAATTGTTGTGATTGATCAATTGATTGTGTTGTTTGGCCAACAATATCTTGACCAATTATGCCACCGTTGCCGCCTCCGACTCCGACTCCGCCTCCTACTCCGCCTCCGTAATAATACGATGAATCTGTAAAATTCAGAAAGCAAAAAAAAATTGAATAAAAATAATATGAAATTTGGTTCATTAAAATAACATTTATTGGAATTAACACATAGAGATGGATAGGGAGAGAGAGAGAGAGAGTTAGAGAGAGAGAGTTAGAGAGAGAGAGAGAGTTAGAGATATTAAAAGTGATGGGAAAAGTTAAAAATTTTGAGTTTAAAAACAAATTTGATTTGAGTTTTCACAAAGAAAATTCAAGATAAAAGAATTTCATGGATTTTGTGAGAATTTGTGAGAATTTGTAAGGTTTTAAATGATTCTCAAAAACCGAATTTTGGAACTGTTTGTCGCATTGAAAGATTCCGGAAATTTTTTTCCCTACGAGTAATAGAAATCAAAAGAGAACGTGATGTCTTAGAGAGAAAGACAGAGAGAGAGAGGGAGAGAGAGAGAAAGAGAGAGAGAGAGAGAGAGAGAGAGAGAGAGGGGGAGAAAGAAAGAGCGAAATCCCATTAATATAATAATTAAACTAAAAAAAAACTAATAATAAATTCAGTAAGTATTTTTTTTTTTTTTCATTTTTCATTTTTTTTCGATTTAAAAATAAACAAAAAAAACGGTTTAAAAAAAAAAAAAAATACTCACTGTAAATTTACTTACTAAGCAGTCCGCCGCCAGATGCAGCTGCGGCAACAGCAGCCGCTGAACTATAACCATATGAACTGTACGCACTGCCATATTGTGGACCATAAACAGAACCATAAGCTGATCCATAATCGTGGTTTGTGGTCGCCATCACCGTTGGAATATTACCGGATGAAGTGCCTATTCGGAAAATTGGACATAAAGAAATAAAATCAATTAATTTAATAAAAGTTCTCAGGGGGGTAAGTTCAAAAGAAAATTTCTTATTTTTTTTTTTTTATTTTACTTATATTTTAAGTAAATTTAAGTGTATCTCTCTCTCTCTCTCTCTCTCTCTCTCCGAAAAAAAACCCGGGTTATAAACACAATAAACACAAAAACAGAAAAACGTATAAAATAAATTGGTTTAGTTGGGAAATTGCCATAAAAAATAAAATCATAAAAACTCTCTCTTTCTGTCTCACACACACAAATAAACACACGCGCCCGCTCTCTTTCTCTCTCTCTCTCTCTCTCTCAGAGAAAAACAATAAAAAAAAAAACCAGAAAACAAGAACAAGATTAAATAAATAAACTTGCCTGTTGTTGGATAATGACTTTGAAAACTTGGCAAAATTGTGGATGTATAACAAATACCAACAACATCTGCATTTGAAATATCATTAATTGAAACACCAACACCCCTACACCCATCATCAACAACATCATCATTATCAATATCATGTTCAACAACATCATCATTATCATCCACATCATCAAGATCATCATGATCAATTCGATTAATATTTTCCCTTTCATTA
>OY284473.1:29395828-29448328 GCA_958336335.1 Dilophus febrilis | reverse complement strand
AAGCTTTTCTATTTGGAAGGAATTCATTGAAAATCTAATTTTTTTTAATGGATTTCCTTAGGGAGAATCTATTGTTCTATTGACGAAAAGTCAATAAAATATGAATTTTAGATGAATTTTCTTTAGGCGGAAACTTTTCTATTTGGCAGAAATTCAATGAAAATCTCATTTTGAATGGTATTTTGTTAAGGAAAATCTTTACCATAAACCGAAAATGAAAGAAAATCTCATTTTGAATGGAAGTTTCTTAAGGAAAATCTTTTCTATTTGAAAGAAAGTCAATGAAAATCTCAATTTAAATTGGATTTTCTTAAAGCGGAATCTTTTCTATTGCTTAAAGGTCAATAAAATATGAATTTTGGATGAATTTTCTTGGGGGGAAATCTTTTAAATTGAAAGAAAATTAATGAAATTTTCATTTTAAATGGATTTTCTTATGGGAAATCATTTCTATTTGGCCGAAATTCAATGAAAATCCCATTTAAAGAGGATTTTCTCAAAGCGAAAACTTTCTATATAATAAATATATAGAGGGGGGGGGGGGGGGGGCGGGCAAATCTTTTGAATAGATCAAAAATCAATAAAATTCTCATTTAAATTCGATTTTCTTAGAAGTAAACTTTTCTGTTTGGCAGTAACTCAAACGCAAAATCGCATTCTTAACAAAATTTTCTTTATTGGAAAACTTTTCTATGGATGGAAAACTAAGGAAAATCTTAAATTTTTAATGGAATTTTCTTAAAGAAAATTTCACCTTTATGATATAAAATAAGGGTTGTTTTTTAGACGAGGACGACGACGACGACGACGATGACGACGACGATGACTTTAGAGTTTTGAACGAACGGAACGGAACAGAACGAAATGGAATGAAATATGAAATATTTACATTTTCTTTTCCTGTTTTTTTTTTTTTTTTCATTTTCCTTTATTGTTATTTTATTTTTTTGTTTCCCGTTTTGAGTCACGTGTCCCATTTATTCATTTATTAAAAATTGAATTATTAGTTTTTTTGTTATAAAGAAATTAATGTCAATTTTTTGGTTTTTTTTTGGGGGGGTGGGGGGTGGGGTTTGGAGAGGATTGGGGGAAAATAAAAACTATCCTTTTGTTTGCGGTTTTTTCCCTGTTTTTTTTTTTTCTTCAAATAAACTAAATTGAACTTAATTTTAGTTAAGTGATTTTATTTAAGTGATTTTTTTTTTTGTGAAATAAATTTTTGATAGAGTGAGCGATCTCAATATAATTCTTTTGATAGGCAAAAAAAAAAAAGAGGAAAAGGAAAAGGAAAAGGGAATTTAGAATTTAGCAGAAAAGCAAAAAAAAATTGTTGACCGACGCGTGTGCGTGTTTGTGTTTATTATTATTATTATTATTTTATAGAGGGTTGTGAAAGAGGGCGACGCACGTGCTGCGACAAAACTAAAAACCAAAAATTATTATATTAATAAATAATCATTTTTGGGTTTTCTAATCTATATCCATTATAAATAATCAATTTTTTTCAATATGAAGAGAGTGCGAGGTATTTTTTTTTACTGTTTACTGTTTGCTGTTTGCTGTTTAATAATAGATTAAATACTAATAATAATAATAATAAAAATAAATTAAATTGTGTTTAGATTTTAATTGAAGTGGTTTTTTATGTTTATTTGTTTATTTGTTTATTTTGTGGCCAAGTCAAGTGCCAAGTTGAATAACAAAAAAAAAAAAAAAACTCCCCAAAACATTCACATCAAATTAAAAATTATAATAATAAAGATAAAATGCTGATAAAGATAAAAGATAAATAGTTTTTTTTTTTGGTTTTGTTATCTTTCTTGTTTTTTTTATCTGTTTTTATCTGTTTTTAAATTAATTAATTATGATTGATAAAGTCGCCCCCCCCCCTGATGATGGATTTTATTTTATTAATTGTACTTAAACCGAGAATTAACACAAAAACACTTACCTCCGTGATCATCAATGCCGCCGCTGCCGCCACCAACTCCGCCACCTCCACCACCAATTACTTGAACGCCTAAATTATTACTATTATTATGATTATGATTATTATTATTATTATTATTATTATTATTATTAATGAGATGATTTCCACCGTTATTATTTATTGATCCGATTAAAATTCCGGAACGTTTTCTTTTTACATTATTATTAATATTATTATTATTAATATTATTATTATTATTATTATTATTAATATTATTTGGATCAGCCGATGATGTTGAATGTTGAATACCTAAAATACCATTAATACTATAACCAGTTGTTACGCCGCCACGATGTTCAGGTCCATTATTATTATTATTATTATTATTATTATTATTACTACCGATTCCGATTCCACCATTTCCACCTCCACCACCTCCTCCAGTATCATTTACAACTATTGTTGAATCAATAACAATTCCATTATTACTACCAGTTGAAGTTAATTGACTTTGTTGTTGTTGTTGTTGTTGTTGTTGTTGTTGCTGTTGCTGTTGTTGTTGTTGTTGTTGTTGGGAATGTGCTGATGCATGAGTTATTACAGAAACATTTTCGACTGCTGTCGTCGTTGATACTAAAAAAAAAGAAGTGAATTAATAAATAGATTCGAAGAGATCAATAATGGAGGAGAATGGGAGAGAGTGAGAGAAAGAGATAGGAAGAGAGATGGAGGGAAAATGAGAAAGATTTGAAAGAAAGAAAAAAATGTTTTTCTGTCTTGAATGGACTTGACCAGAATAATTGAAGAATTTCCCAAAGATTTTCATGGTTTTTTTATATATATGGAAAATTTTTACCAAAATCCGTTTTTTTGAATTCCGTAAACTGGAAAATTTCTTAACCAATCATTAGGAAATATTACGGAGAACTTTATAATGCCTTAGAGATGATCCCCGTAAAGTGTTTCAAGGGGTTTCCTTGGACGGACTTGGCCAGAATTGAGAATTTTCCAAGATTTTCATCGATTTTCATGTTTTTTTATATGGAAAATTTTACAAAATCCGTTTCTGAGTGCGATATCTTGAAAAATTCGTAATAAATCTTTGGGAAATCTTTATCAGACCTCAATGATTGTATTATAGATGATCTACACAAAATATTAGGATAGGTTTCTTTGGACAGACTTGGCCAAAATTGAAGATTTTCCAAGTTATTGAGGGATTTTCACGTTTTTTATATGGAAAATTTTACAAAATCCGTTTCTGGATGCGATTTCTTGAAAATTTCTTATCAAATCTTTCTGAAATCATTACCAGACATTCTTAATTCATTGTAGATCATCTTCATAAAATATTACAGTAGGTTTCCTTGGACTAACTTAATCAGAATTGAAGATTTCCCCGAAGATTTTCATGGATTTTTTGTGGAAAATTTCCACCAAATCCGTTTTCAGAGTGCGATAACTTGAAAATTCGTTAACCAATCATTTTGAAATTTTACGGAGATCTTTATAATATGCCTTAGAGTTGATGTCTGTCGAATATTAAAAGGGCGGTTCCTTGAACGAACTTGGCCAGAATTGAGAATTTTCCAAGATTTTCATGTATTTCATATGGAAAATTTTCACAAAATCCGTTTCTGAATGCGATTTCATGAAAATTTCTTAACAAATCTTTGGGAAATCTTTACCAGACCTCAATAATGTATTATAGATGATCTTTGTTCAATATTAGGATAGGTTTCCTTGGACAGACTTGGCCAAAATTGAAGATTTTCCAAGTTATTGAGGGATTTTCATGTATTTCAGATGAAAAATTTTACAAAATCCATTTCTGACCGCGATATCTTGAAAATTACTCAACAAATTGTTTTGAAATCGTTATCAGTTCTTTATAATGCATTTAAGATCATCTCTGTCAAATATTGGATAGGGTTTCCTTGGACGAACTTAACCAGAATTGCAGATTTCCCAAAAATTTTCATGATTTTTATAGGGAAAATTTTACCAAAACCCGTTTCTAAGTGCGATAACTTGAAAATTTCTTAACAAATCTTTGGGAAATCTTTACGATACATTAATAATCCATTGTAGATGATCTTCACAAAATATTGTGATAGGTTTCCTTGGACAGACTTGCGCAAAATTGAAGATTTCCCAAGGATTTTTCTGTTTTTTATATGGAAAATTTTACAAAATCCATTTCGGAGTGCGATAACTTGAAAATTCCTTAACAAATCTTTGGGAAATCGTTACAAGACATTAATAATCCATTGTAGATCATCTTCAAAAAAAAATATTACAGTAGGTTTCCTTGGACGAACTTTACCATAATTGAAGATTTCCCAAAAGATTTTTTCATGTATTTTTTTATATGGAAATTTCTTGAAAATTTCGAGATTTTCCCCCCCCCCCTTTTGGAATTGTTCCCTTTTGAAGTTTCCCTTGGACCTTGGAATGGTTAAAAAAGGGATTTTTTTTTTTTCGAATACTTACTGTTATTATTATTATTACTATTATTTTGGTTATTATTTAAAAGACCGCCATTAACTAATGATCCGCCAGGTCCTAGTCCACCACCGCCACCACCACCACCACCTGGTCCATTATTTTGTTGTGACTGTTGTTGTTGCTGTTGTTGTTGTTGTTGTTGTTGCTGTTGTTGTTGTTGTTGTTGATGATGTACGTGTTTTGCCTTTTCCGCTGCTTTATTTCGGACAATTCTACATAGGAAGAAACAAAGAAAAATAGAAAAATTTCATTTGAATAATAGATTAGAAACTTCTATCGGAACTTTGGGCGCGCGTCTCACCTTTAATTCCCAATACATTTGTAAAAGTAATGGAAAAGTAATGGAAAAACATAAAGGAAAATACAGAGAAGTAAAACAAAAAATCCATTTTCATGCACTGATACAAAACTAAATTAAAATCAAAGAAAAAAGAAAAGAAAATGAAAAAAAAAAGGGCGTATTTGAATTGTGCGGGTGGTTTTGTTTTATGTTTTATGTTTTATTTTCTATTTTCTATTTTTGATGCAATCTCATCTTTTCTCATTGAAAATCTTCCCTCCCTACCTCCCTCCCCCCTTCCCTCCCTCCCGCCGCCAAAAACCAAAAATGTTTTTAATGTTTTCCACTTAATTTTTTGTGTGCGGTTTTTCCATTTCCATTTCTCTATTGCACACTGCACTTTACTTTACGTGTATGTTATATGGTAATATTTAACAAAACATTTATTGGTATGTTGGAGTACGCGCGTTTTTTTTTTTTTTTGATGTTTTTTTTTTTTCACATACGTGTTTAGGGGAATTCCTTATTTTGTGATATACTGACTGATTTTTGATTTAGAGATACGGTGGATGTGGAGGTTGGGTTGGTTGGTTTTTTTTGGGGTTGTTTTTATGATATCTCTACTACTAAAATCTATTTTGTATGTATAGTTATAAAACACACAATAAAATAATTTGTCGTCGTCGTCGTCGTCAGAACAGAACAGAACAGAACAAAAACAGAATCGAACAGATCAAAACCAAAACCATAAACACACAAACATTGTATAGAAGAAGATAATCAAATAAAGATATCAATTTTTTTTTCACAATTCCGTCACACGCAAACACAAAAAGGCAAACACCAACCCGCCCGAGACCAACCCAACCGCACCCCGCACCCCCCCCCCCCCCTAAATCAGTACATTAAAATATTAAAATCTACATAAATTGAAAATGTAATAAAAAAAAAAAAACCCTTAAATTGGATTATGTTTTTTTATATTGTAAATTATGCATTAGTTGTTTTTTTTTTTTTTAAAACCATAGATGAAAAAAAAAACGATAAAGATAAAGAGATTAAATTAAAAAACAAAAAATAAAGTGCAAAAATTATTTATTTTTTTTAAATTAATGAAAATGAAACCACATCAAAAGAAATGTTGTAATTTCAATTACTAAAAATTTGATTTGTGTTTTTTGGTTTTTGTTTTTTTTTTAGGTTTATCTAACCTTTATGATTTAAATTTTTAATGGATTTTTTATTTTAAAATAATATGCTTTTAAGGGTTTTAATTTTTTTGAATAATTTTTATGTTAATTTACATAGACTTTTTGTATCCGTACCCCCAAATATTATTGTAAATTCGGAAAATTCATCACTTTTCACTTAAGATTCACCCTTAAAAACGATACCATTTTTGATAAATTTCACCCTTAAAAATTGAACGGATTCGAGGTTCAGTTTTACTAATTAAAGGTAAAAAAATCCATTTTTATAATATAAGGGGTGTAGTAAAAACACTATAACTCAGCAACCAATTGAGATACAATAACCGGGCTGCATTCGTTGGAAAGATAATTAAATTCTCTAAAAACTTCACTTATCAAGCGACGGGGGTTGTTGAACAAATTCTATAGTAAAAATCGGAAAATGTTTAAAATTTTCAATTTACATAGAATTTTTGTACGGGCACCCCCAAATATTATTATAAATTCGGAAAATTCATCATTTTTCGCTTAAGATTCACCCTTAAAAACTATACCATTTTTGATAAATTTCACCCTTAAAAATTGAACGGATTCGAGGTTCGCAATTTTACTAATTAAAGGTAAAAAAATTATTTTTTATAATATAAGGGGTATAGTAAAAACACTATAACTCAGCAACCAATTGAGATACAATAACCGGGTTGGATTCGTTGGAAAGATAATTAAATTATCTAAAAACTTTGCTTATCAAGCGACGGGGGTTGTTGAACAAATTCTATAGTAAAAATCAGAAAATGTTAAAAATTGTCAATTTACATAGACTTTTTGTATAGCGACCCCCCAAATATTATTGTAAATTCGGAAAATTCATCACATTTTTCGCTTAAGATCCTCTTTCGTTTCTCTACACATTCAATTTCCATCAATATATTTTTATTCGATGTTGCGACGGGGCGACGGCGACTGCGGCACGTTTCAAAACCATTTCAAATTGACTTTTTTTTCTTCTTTTTTTATAAATCCTTATGAAAATCCTTTCCTTGGTGGTGGTGTTTTTAATATAAAGAAAAAGTAAGAGAAAAATGAAAAAATCGTTTCGTTTCGCATTGTCAAATGAAATTATACTCTATATAGATAGAAATATAATTGTATAATAATAATAATAATAATAATAATAATAATGATGATGAGAGGATGACGATACGAATCCAATGATGACGGACGTTCTTTTCCTTTTTAAACATTACGAAAATAAAATTATTATATAGTCATAATAATAATAATAATAATAATAAATAAATAAATGATAGGATTTTAAAAAAATATTATTATTTTCGAATGTCAACAAATAAACAACAAAATAGAACGGAAATTTGTGGATGATTTTGTGGGGTTACTTACACGAAAAACGAATGAATGAACGAATGGATGGATGAATGAATGAATGATATTATTATTATGATATGATTTTACTGTCATTACTTTTTAAAAATAAATGTTTTTATTGCACGTGACTGACTTTTTTTCCTTTTTTTTTGCGGATACTCGCTTTAAAAATATTTATATATAGAGTGAAAATGCGGCGGACGGCGGCTGGATACAGAGAAATAAGCAGCAGCATACCCACAGGAAGTTTTTGAATATATATTTTTTTTTTAGTTTTTTTTTTTTATTTTTGCATCATTTTATTGTGTGATAAATCATTTTGGATTCAATTCAAATATGATGTCAAGTGGCACGTGGCCGGAATTGTTTTTTTTTTATTGTTTTTAGCATTATTTTTTTTCTTCAAATTTTTATTCGGTCTCGGAATCGAAGCATTCTTCGGGTCCATTCGTTGGCGTTTTTTTTTCCATTTTGCCATTTTGTCGTTTTGTAGAATAACCAAATAATTCAAGAAGACAAATTCAATCATTTAAATATTATCCCGTAATTCATCCCTCCGTAATCCAATTTGTTACAAAAAATTATACAAAATATATCACATAAAGGAAAAATCAATTCAATTTCAAATACGCAGTTAAGTCTCAAGGGACAATTTTTTTGGGATTTATATAATCTTCAATTTATTTATCCTAACATACGGTCAATCTATAATTTAAATCAAACCCATAAGGACTTTTAATTTAACAACTAACAAATACAAAAAAAAAAAAAAAACATAACATACTTTAACGTATGTTTTATTAAGTTTAATGGACAAAAAAAAAAAAAATAAAAATATCATTTCGTTTCTGTTTTTTGCAATCAAATCAAACACAACAATTACATTTTTTTTTATATATATAATTTCATTTATTCTCTGCAACCCCTTTTTTTTTCATTATTTCATTATTATTATTCTATTAAAACCAAAAATCCATTTCACCCTCTTCATTTATTAAAATATAGAGTCAAATTATTTAGATAGAAAAAAAAAAAAATTCCCTCATTCTCCTTATTCCGCATGTAAATATTATATCTATTTTAATTTAAAAAAACAATTTATGTATAAATGTGTAATTTATCCCCATAGCACAGAGCAGGACCGCAATCCCAACCCCAACCCCAACCCCAACTGCAACTGCAACTGCAACTGCAACTGCAACTGCGAATTCGTCGCATAACATTTTATTATAATAACATTTCAAATAGAGGAATTTACAAACAAAAAAAAAAAAAACCAGCACTGAATTGCACTTACTTTACTTACTTACACTTATTACACTTAATATAATCATCATCAATTTAATCTAATCTCTTTATTATATATTATATATACATATAACACACAAAACTGAAGCAAACCAAGTATATTGTAATTTGTGAGTTGTATACAATAAATCCATTTTAAATCCATATGTGATAATTTTTTTTTTTGGTTGTCGAATATTCGAATAATAATAATATAAGTCGTATAAGTCGCGCGAAAATTTTCGCATTTATAATTAGTAAAAAAAAACGCGAACCTCGAAGCAATTTCAATTTTTAAGGGTGAAATTTATCAAAAATGGTATATATTTTAAGGGTGAATCTTAAGCGAAAAATGATGAATTTTCTGAATTTATAATAATATTTGGGGGTGCCCGTACAAAAAGTCTATGTAAATTGACAATTTTTAACATTTTTCGATTTTTACTATAGAATTTGTTCAACAACCCTATTTGCTTGATAAGGGAAGTTTTTAGAGAATTTAATTATCTTTCAAACGAATCCAACCCGGTTATTGTATCTCAATTGGTTGCTGAGTTATAGTGTTTTTACTACACCCCTTATATTATAAAAATGGATTTTTTTACCTTTAATCAGTAAAACTGAACCTCGAATCCGTTCAATTTTTAAGGGTGAAATTTATCAGAAATGATATAGTTTTTAAGGGTGAATCTTAAGCGAAAAATGATGAATTTTCCGAATTTATAATAATATTTGGGGGTGTCCATACAAAAAGTCTATGTAAATTGAAAATTTTTAACATTTTCTGATTTTTACTATAGAATTTGTTCAACAACCCCCTTCGCATTATAAGCAAAGTTTTTAGAGAATTTAATTATCTTTGCAACGAATCTAGCCCGGTTATTGTATCTCAATTGGTTGCAAAGTTATAGTGTTTTTACTATACACCTTATATTATAAAAATCGATTTTTTAACCTTTAATTAGTAAAACGGAACCTCGAATCATTTCAATTTTTAAGGGTGTTATTTATGATAAATGATATAGTTTTTAAGGGTGAATCTTAAGCGAAAAATGATGAATTTTTCGAATTTACAATAATATTTGGGGGTGTCCATACAAAAAGTCTATGTAAATTGACAATTTTTAACATTTTCCGATTTTTACTATAGAATTTGTTAAACAACCCCCATCGCTTGATAAGGGAAGTTTTTAGAGATTTCAATTATCTTTCCAACGAATCCAACCCGGTTATTGTATCTCAATTGGTTGCTGAGTTATTGTGTTTTTACTACAACCCTTATATTATAAAAAATAATTTTTTTACCTTTAATTAGTAAAACTGAACCTCGAACCCGTTCAATTTTTAAGGGTGAAATTTATCAGAAATGGTATAGTTTTTAAGGGTGAATCTTAAGCGAAAAATAATGAATTTTCCGAATTTACAATAATATTTGGGGGTACCCATACAAAAAGTCTATGTAAATTGACAATTTTTAACATTTTCCGATTTTTCCAATAGAATTTGTTAAACAACCCCCGTCGCTTGATAAGGGAAGTTTTTAGAGAATTTAATTATCTTTCCAACGAATCCAACCCGGTTATTGTATCTCAATTGGTTGCTGAGTTATAGTGTTTTTACTATACCCCTTATATTATAAAAAATAATTTTTTTACCTTTAATTAGTAAAAATGCGGACCTCGAATCCGTTCAATTTTTAAGGGTGAAATTTATCAGAAATGGTATAGTTTTAAGGGTGAATCTTAAGCGAAAAATGATGAATTTTTCGAATTTATAATAATATTTGGGGGTGCCCATGTAAAAAGTCTATGTAAATTTAAAATTTTTAACATTTTCCGATTTTTCCAATACAATTTGTTAAACAACCCTATTTGCTTGATAAGGAAAGTTTTTAGAGAATTTAATTATCTTTCTAACGAATCCAACCCGGTTATTGTATCTCAATTGGTTGCTGAGTTATAGTATTTTTACTACACCCCTTATATTATAAAAAATAATTTTTTTACCTTTAATTAGTAAAATTGCGAACCTCGAATCCGTTCAATTTTTAAGGGTGAAATTTATCAAAAATGGTATAGTTTTTAAGGGTGAATCTTAAGCGAAAAATGATGAATCTATCATTTACAATCTCAATCTCAAGGACATATATTCAAGACAGAGAAATGTTTTTACTTATATTTCATGTATTTTTTCCACCCCGTAAAAAATAATAACACGATTTAAATCTTTGGAAAATTCCTTGTTTTTATAAATAAATCTAAATTTTTTTTTTTTTCAAAAATCATTTCGTTTATTCTTTAATTTTGTCATTGTCGTCATCATCATCATCATCCTGTTTTTATTTAATTTTGCATTTTAATTTCATTTCTATTTTTTATATATGTACACAAAAACATATATCTCTTTTACTTTGTAAGACGATTCGATGAGGACGACGACGACGATGATGATATGTAAATAATCACAAATTGTGTAGGAATTTGAATTTTTTTTTGTCATCTTATCTCTATGTGTTATAGATACCATACCGTATCATATCATATCATATCATATCATATCATATCAATATATATAACTATAAATGTAATGTAATTTAAATGGTTTTGGTTTCGTTACGTTTCGTTTCACACAATTCTTATATATATATATATAATTATATTGCATGTTTTTGTTGGTTCCAATTTCTTCATCTTCATCTTGTTGTGTTTTGTTGCTTTCTTCATCTTTTATTTTTTTACTTAAACAATTTCTGTATGCTTTCGGTATCATAACAAATAATAATAATACAAATTGTCCTTATACAAAAAAAAAACAGATATATAAAAGATGAAGTGGATGAAGAAGAATAATACGACAAAGGATAATAATAATAATAATAAAGAGCTCATCGTATATCCTTAAATATATATATTGTGATATTTCTGTATATCTATAGATAATTTTAAGGTATTATAACAGAGAAGATACAAAGAAACAAAACAATGTATGGAATTCCATTGGGAAATATTTTGCGGGAGTCAATTTTCTTCTTCTTCTTCTTCTTCTTAAACAAAATTCAAATGCAAATATACTTTTATTGCATATATATGCTGGTGTGTAAGTAAAAAAAAAACAAAACAAAACTAAATAAAGAAAAGCTGTTAAATTTGACTATGCGGTAAAAAAAAAAAAAATATAAAGAATGTATTTTATTTTTTATATTATTATAATAGGATTTTCTTTTTGTTTTTTTTTTTTCATTCCTTTTCATATTTTTAATATCGTATAAATACTGCTCTTGAACGGAGAAAATTGATGATGACTTTAAAAAACAAGCAGGCAGGATTTGAATTACATATAATTTTTATTTTGTTTAAGGTGGTGTGATTGGAAATGAATGCGCATTGTGTGAATTAAATTATAATTTAAAAGTGTGTGTGTGTGTGTGTGTGTGGGATTTGTTTTGTGTGGTTGTGAGGAAATTGGATTTTTATGTTTTGGTTTTTTTATGCCGTCGGTAAAATTAAAAAAATTTGTATAGGAAAATATTCCTATACAGGGATCTATTTAGGAGGTTAGGAGGTTCAACAGCAATACTTGAGCAATGTATAATTGAACCGTTTTTTTTTCTTTTTTTTACTCTCTATCGAGAGATATTTTTTCATCCAAATTTTCACAGCTCGATTGGTTGAAATTTGAAGGATTTTACGAAAAAAATTAGCTTTTTTTTTTTGACTTATTTTAGTATAGGAAAGGTTTCCAAGGAAATCGTTTGCCAGAGGCTATAACTCATAAAAACCATTTGCGTAAAAGCTTAGATATTCTTAATCTACTCCCAATCACGCAACTCATGCAACTCTATCATGCAACTCTATCAATTTTCATCTCAATCGATTGAAATTTTGAGGATTTCTTAGAGAAAATCAGTTTTTTTTTTTTAATTTTTTGGCCAAAGGAAAGTATAGGAAAGTTTTCCAGGAATCTGTGAACCCGGGGTCATACCTCAAAAAACCATTTAAGTAATCTAATTGAAACTTAGATATTCTTAATCTACTACTGATCACAAGAAACTCTACCCGATTTTCATCCCGATCGATTCGAATTTTGAGGATTTCTTTGAGAAAATCAGTTTTATTTTTTTACCATAGGAAAGTACAGGAAAGTTTTCCAAGGAAATCGTTTGCCAGAGGCTATAACTCATAAAAACCACATGAGCAATTCCAATTAAATATTAGATATTCTTTTTCTACTTTCCATCGAGAGGTTTCCCTTCAGTTTTCACAGCCCCATCGGTTGAAATTTTGAAGGATTTCTTAGAGAAAAATCAGTTTTTTTTTGCCATAGGAAAGTATAGGAAAGTTTTCCAAGGAAATCTTTGACAGAGCATGACCATGATTCATTTGAGCAATGTAATTAAATCTTAGACATTCTGTTTTCTACTTTCCATCGAGGGGTTTCCCTTCAGTTTTCACAGCCCGATTGGTTGAAATTTTGAAGGATTTCTTAGAGAAAATCAGTTTTTTTTTTTTTTGTTTTTTTGGCTTATTTTAGTATAGGAAAATTTTCCGTTTTCCACGGAAATCGTTTGCCAGCGGCTATAACTGCTAAAAACCAATTGAGTATATTTCAATTACCTTAGATATTCGTTAACTACTCCTGATCGAGAGTAATTCCATCAGTTTTCAGTCCGTTCGATCGGGGAAATGACACGATAGATTTCTCTCTAAGCGAAGAATGAACGATTTATTTAAAGACTTTTGCTTTTCTGCGAAATTATTCAGATTCAGAAGAGATTAAACGGAAATTTAACTCTGTTTTTTTTTTTTGTGTCAAAATTTTCGTTAAGATCTCATTAAGTATATAGAAAAATAAAACAGCCACAACCTCAAAAATCATCTTAACTAAAACTCATAATAATAATAATAATAATAATAATAATTTTTCAACCTCAAACCAACATTTCTTATTTTTATGTATATATTGTATTGTATACCGCACATCTTTATTTTTATTATTATTATTATTATTATTATGATTGGTATTTTTCGCACCATCGAAACCGCCACCGCCACCACCACCACCACCACCACCACCACCACCACCACAAACAAAAGAAGGGAAAAGATTTTAAATTATTATTATCAAAAAACCAAACCGCCACCGCCTATATAATATAAAATAGACGACGACGATATGACGATATTTTTTTTTTTTTTGATAATATTTCAAATGTGAAATGATACGATAAAAATACCGATACTTTTTCTTTTTTTTTTCTTTAGGATATGGCGTCTTCTTCTTCGTCATCTTATTTTGTTACATAACAATCAACATCATAAAAATTAAACCCATAACCGTAACCATATTTGATGTGCTCTGCTTTGATATATATATATATATATATATATTCATTACGTGCGTGTATGAATTGAAGTAACCCCTCTAGTAATATAGTAACTATAGAATTTTCCGCATCCATCGCAATTTTGATATATATATATATTTACATTTTCTTTTGAAGAAGAAGGTCGTCGTACTTTTCCATCACAAAAGCAGCATAAAAGCAAAACAAATATATAGCATATCACGCACATAACATAACAAAAACCACAAAATGGTAGATTATATTATACATATTGTATATAAATGGTAAATGAATGGTAAAGATAAGAGAGATTTTTCTTATTATATAATACAATGATGTAATATAAGAAATGTGTGATATTTATTTAAGAAAATAAGTTCTGGTACTGGTGGAGAGGGTAACAAAAAAAAAAAAAAAAGAAAAAAACCACATTAAGATTTTTGTTTAAGAATCCAAAAACTAAAAAAAAAAACAATTCTTTATCAAATCAAATTTTTTCCAGATCTTTATAATGCCTTACAGTTGATCTTTGCCGAATATTGGATAGGGTTTCCTTGGACGAACTTAACCAGAATTGAAGATTTCCCAAAGATTTTCCTGACTTTTTATATATGGAAAATTTTACAAAATTCGTTTCTGAGGGCGATTTCTTGAAAATTCCTCAACAAATCATTGGGAAACTTTTTCCAGATCTTTATAATACCCTAAGATCATCTCTATCAAATATTGAAGGAGGTTTCCTTGGACGCATTTGATTAGAATTGAAGATTTCCCAAAGATTTTCATCGATTTTCATGTATTTTATATGGAAATTTTTTACAAAATCCATTTTCAGACTGCGATATCTTGAAAATTTCTTAACCAATCAATTGGGAAATCTTTAACAGACCTCAATAATTTATTCTGTATGATCTTTGTTCAATATTCGGATTAGTTTCCTTGGACAGACTTGCCCAAAATAGAAGAGTTCCCAAGTAATTTATGGATTTTCATCGTTTTTTATATGGAAAATTTTATCAAAATCCCATTTCTGACTGCGATTTCATGAAAAAACCCTTAACAAATCTTTGGGAAATCTTTACCAGACCTTAATAATGTATTATAGATGATCATTGTTCAATATTAGGATAGGTTTCCTTGGACAGATCTGCCCAAAATTGAAGATTTCCCAAGTAATTCATTGATTTTAATGTATTTAATATGGAAAATTTTTAATAAAATCCCATTTCTGACTGCGATTTCTTGAAAAATCTGTAACAAATCAATTGGGAAATCTTTACAAGACATTATTATGCCATTGTAGATGATCTTCATAAAATATTATGATACGTTTCCTTGTACAGACTTGCTCAAAATTGAAGATTTCCCAAGTTTTTGAGGGATTTTCATGGATTTTTTATATGGAAAACATTTTACAAAATCCGTTTCTGAATGCGATAACTTGAAAATTTTTGCAATCCATCGTTTTGAAATCGTTACCAGATATCTTAAAATATATTCTAGATGATCTTCACAAAATATTAGGGTATAGATTTCCTTGGATGGATTCGGTTCAAATTGACGATTTCCCAACGATTTTCATGGATTTTTTTTATATGGAAAATTTTTTACAAAATCCGTTTCTGAGTGCGATAACTTGAAAATTCGTTAGCCAATTGTTTTGTAATCGTCGAAACAGATCTTTTAAATGTATTGAAAATGATCTTCATAAAATATTACAGTAGGTTTCCTTGGACGAACTTAACCAGAATTGAAGATTTCCCAAAGATTTTCATTTATTTTATATGAAAAATTTAATTTAACAAATCGTTTTGAAATCGTTATCAAATTCTTTTAAATGAATTTAAGATCATCTCTGTCCATAGTATTGTATGGGGTTTCCTTGGACAGACTTCCCTCCTCATCCCTGCTCCATTCTCAATTGATATATAAATCCTTTAGTCCTTTTCTGTATATACTGCTATATTTATTTATTTTTTTTTGGGGGGCCGGAGTGGAAATGGAAAAGATTTGAAAAATTCTTTAAAATGCTTTTCTTTTGGCCGCCGCAATTCAAATTCAAGGAAATCTATTTCCTTTCAAATTTGAAGTGAAGATACGATCTTTATAAGGATTTTCGTTATATTAAGAAATTGGTTCGGTTTTGTCGGCGGAAGGCTCAAGGTTTTTGTCCGCGGGAGGTTTTATAACTGGAGATTCTCTGTCTGAGATGATGATGATGGTGAGTGATGGGGGCTTAGGGAAAGGAAAGAAAGATTTATTTAATTGTAAAGTTCAATCTCCCAACAACAACAACAACAACAGAAACAAAATAAAAAACCAATCAAAAACAAAAAAAAAAAAACCAATCAACTTCATTTAAAAAAAAAAAAAATATATTTCACATTTAAAAAATATCAAAACAAAAAAAAAAATCAAATGGCAAATGGCAAATGGCAAATAAAATAATTTTTAAAGGACAAAATAATAATAATAATAATAAAAAAGAGGGTCCTTTTTTTTCCTTTTTTCCCTTTTTTCCTTTTTACCTTTTTTCATATTGTCATTGTTGTTGTTGTTGTTGTTTGTTGATTGCTATTAATATTATTATTATTATTAGTGCGTTATATTGTAAGTGATATTTTTGTATTTTGGGATACGTAAACAAAATCGAAAAGGATATTTTTAAATAGAAAATAGATAGAGAAAGAGACAGAGAGAGAAAGATAGAAAAAGGGATAGAGAACAAGTTAAATGTCAAAGGTAATTTTTATAGTTTAGTTTTAAAAATTAAAAACAAAACAAAAACAATAATATCAAATGTCGTTTAGGTTTTCCATGTCCTTTTGTGTATATCAAATCAAAAAAAAAAAGAAGAGTTTGAATGTTTATTTTTTGGCAATAAATAAATTGAATTTTTTTTTTTTTGTTATATACCTTTGTAATTGTGTCTCTGGGATTTATATTATTTGGGATTGGGATATTGATATACAAAATATTGAATGAATGAATGGGAATTTTTCTCTCTCTATATATATATATATCTATAAAGAGGGTAAAAATTAAATAAATCTATTGAAAAAAAAAAAAAAAAACCGGTCCCTTGCGAGATACCGCATCAAATAGATATGTATAGATATTATTATATATAATTTATTTATTTACTATTATTATTATTATTATTGTGTCATGTTTTTGTTTGTTTGTTTGATTGTTTTCTTTTTTTTAAATGATCGTTGTTTTTGTAATAAATATTTAAAAATTCTTCTGCGATGCGATGCGATGAAGAAGCGAATTTCTTCGCGGCCAGTAGGTTTTATGTAATAATAATATAAGATTTAGATTTTTAAAAACAATTCCTTTTTGTATCGTGATGAATTGGACAGAAGATTTTCAGATCAGATTGCTCAAAGGATTCGGTGAAAAATCCATTTTTTCATAAGGGGTTAGTATAGCAAAATTTTGGGAGCGATCTTTGCCGGGCTATAACTCAAAAACTAAGGGCTGAAACGTTCTGAAACCAATTTATTCGGATTTAGCATCCCTTAAAACATACCTATGAATGATTTCAGCTCGATTGATCAATCTTAAAGGATTCGGTGAAAAATACATTTTTTCATAAGGGGGTACCCTTTCAAAATTTTGGGAAATTTTTGGCGGGCCATAACTCAAAAACCAATGTCTAAATCGTTCTGAAACCCATTTATTCGGATTAAGCATCCCTTAAAACATAAGTATGCAAATTTTCAGCTCGATTGCTCAATCTTAAAGGATTCGGTGAAAAATCCATTTTTTCATACGAAAAATTTTGGGAAATGTTTGCCGGGCTGTAACTCAAAAACCAATGTCTAAATCGTTCTGAAACCAATTTATTCGAATTTAGCACCCCTTAAAACATAAGTATGCAAATTTTCAGCCCGATATAACAAACTTAAAGGATTCGGTGAAAAATCCATTTTTTCATAAGGGGTTAGTATAGCAAAATTTTGGGAAATCTTTGTCGGGCTATAACTCAAAAACCAATGTCTAAATCGTTCTGAAACCAATTTATTCGAATTTAGCATCCCTTAAAACATAAGTATGCAAATTTTCAGCTCGATTGCTCAATCTTAAAGGATTCGGTGAAAAATCCATTTTTTCATACGAAAAATTTTGGGAAATCTTTGCCGGGCTATAACTCAAAAACCAATGTCTAAATCGTTCTGAAACCAATTTATTCGAATTTAGCACCCCTTAAAACATAAGTATGCAAATTTTCAGCCCGATAGCTCAAACTTAAAGGATTCGGTGAAAAATCCATTTTTTCATAAGGGGTTAGTATAGCAAAATTTTGGGAAATCTTTGCTGGGCTATAACTCAAAAACCAATGTCTAAATTGTTCTGAAACCAATTTATTCGAATTTAGCATCCCTTAAAACATACCTATGCAAGTTTTCAGCTCGATTGCTCAATCTTAAAGGATTCGGTGAAAAATCCATTTTTTCATACGAAAAACTTTGGGAAATCTTTGTCGGGCTATAACTCAAAAACCAATGTCTAAATCGTTCTGAAACCAATTTATTCGAATTTAGCACCCCTTAAAACATAAGTATGCAAATTTTCAGCCCGATATAACAAACTTAAAGTTTTCGGTGAAAAATCCATTTTTTCATAAGGGGTTAGTATAGCAAAATTTTGGGAAATCTTTGTCGGGCTATAACTCAAAAACCAATGTCTAAATCGTTCTGAAACCAATTTATTCGGATTTAGCATCCCTTAAAACATACCTATGAAAGTTTTCAGCTCCATTGCTCAATCTTAAAGGATTCGGTGAAAAATCCATTTTTTCATACGAAAATTTTGGGAAATCTTTGCCGGGCTATAACTCAAAAACCAATGTCTAAATCGTTCTGAAACCAATTTATTCGAATTTAGCACCCCTTAAAACATAAGTATGCAAATTTTCAGCCCGATATAACAAACTTAAAGGATTCGGTGAAAAATCCATTTTTTCATAAGGGGTTAGTATAGCAAAATTTTGGGAAATCTTTGTCGGGCTATAACTCAAAAACCAATGTCTAAATCGTTCTGAAACCAATTTATTCGAATTTAGCATCCCTTAAAACATACCTATGCAAGTTTTCAGCTCGATTGCTCAATCTTAAAGGATTCGGTGAAAAATCCATTTTTTCATACGAAAAACTTTGGGAAATCTTTGTCGGGCTATAACTCAAAAACCAGTGTCCGAATCGGTGTTTGTTTATCCTATTAAATATTCCCTTTTCCGATTAATTCCGTTAATTTGCGGTCTAATTTAAACATTTTCATAAATCAATAAACAATTGAAAAATGTTTAATTAAACATTGTTTATCCTTAAATATTCCATTTCCTGATTAATTCCCGCAATTTTACAGCCTGATTAGAGTTCAAATTTAAAGATTTTTTTTCTATGCAAAAAACCTATAATAAATAACTAAATAAACTTACCGATTGATTGACGAAACACTTGGTACATTATCCTGTGAACAAATACCTTCGGCCAACAATCGATCACGTATTTCCCATGCAAACATCGTTGGATTTTCACGTTTATAATTTGCAATGGCATCGACAACCGGCGGCGTTGCAACCTTTGGCTTTGATCCACCGATAACACCCGCTTTAAAGCTACCAGTCTCATAATATCTATACCAAAAAAAAAAAAAAAACAAAAACAAAAAACAAAACAGACAAATTACCAAACAAATTAAATTTTTAAATTAATTATATACAAAACAAAACCAAAACAAAACCCAAACAAAATGTTTATCGACAATTTATCATTAAATTATCTATATTTCAATATGTGCGGTTTTATGCGTATTTATTTATTTATTTGCTTGTTTTTTTTTTTTTTTATATTACAATTAAAAATCCCATTTGTTTATTTAAAAAAAAAAAAAACAAAACAGATTTTCGCCTGCGGGTTTATCTCAAATTAATGACCATCAATTATAGTATATAAATAATTGTTTATATATACACAAAAAAAAAAAAACCCAAAATAAATCAACAAAATCAATGAATGCGATAACAAGCAAACAAAAACAAAAAAATTAAATAAATACCCATACAAAAAAAAAAAAAATCAATCAATTCATTTGGGAGGCGGCGGCGGCGGCGGCGGCGGCACGGCCCGTGTACAAGTTAAATGAATGAATAAATGAATGTATTTTTATTTAAACGATTGAGATGATGATGATGATGATGAAGAAGAGGGTATTTTAAAAAAAAAAAAAAACAAAATAAATAAATTAAATTATTTTTAATTCAATTGTTTTTTGTGGACGGAGGATGATCCTTTCCGTGATTTATCGTCCTTTCTTTAGACAAATTAATTATAGTTTTTTTTTTTTTTCATATCGAAATTTTTTTTATTTAGGGAAAATTTTCATCAATTTTTGTAGGTTCACCACCGGAAATCTACCGATTGAATTTTTTCCAAACTTTACAAATCTTTTCTTATAACTATCAAGAGCTTACATGCCCAATTTTCAGCCCAATCCGTTGAAAACTTGAATTTTAAAAAATCATCTACGGTTTTATTGAAAAAAAAAATGGAATTATTTTTTTTAAAGGTTTTTATTTTGGGAAAATTTTCATCCGATTTCGAGGAACCATCACGAGAAATCCATCGATTGGATTATTTTGAAACTTTACAGATCTTTTCCTAACTCTCTATCAGGACTTCATATGCCAATTTTCATCCCGATCCCGTAAAAACTTGAATTTTAAAAAATCATCAACGGATTAGTGGGAAAATTTTGCATATTTTTCCTTTAACATTTCTTATATTGGAAAATTTTCATCAGTTTTTCATGGGATCATAACGGAAAATCCAGCGATTGAATTATTTTGAAACTTTGCGGATCTTTTCTTATCTGTATCAGGACTTTACATGGAAATTTTCAGCCCAATCCAATGAAAATTGGAATTTTTAAAAATCATCAATGGATTATATGAAAATTTTGCATATTTTTCCTTTAACATTTCTTAAATTGGAAAATTTTCATCAGTTTTTCCGGGAAAATAACGGAAAATACAGCTATTGGATTATTTTGAAACTTTCAGGATCTTTTCTTATCTGTATCAGGATTTTACATGGAAATTTTCAGCCCAATCCGATTAAAATTGAATTTTTAAAAAATCGCCAACTGATTTATTGAAAATTTTTTGCATATTTTTCCTTTAAGATTTCTTATATTGGAAAATTTTCATCAGTTTTTCCGGGAAAATAACGGAAAATCCAGCGATTGGATTTTTTCCAAACTTTGCGGATCTTTTCGTATATCTATCAGGACTTTACATGTAAATTTTCAGCCGAATCCAATGAAAATTGGAATTTTTAAAAATCATCAATGGATTATATGAAAATTTTGCATATTTTTCCTTTAACATTTCTTATATTGGAAAATTTTCATCAGTTTTTCCGGGATCACAACGGGAAATCCAGCGATTGGATTTTTTCTAAACTTTGCAGATCTTTTCGTATATCTATCAGGACTTTACATGTAAATTTTCAGCCCAATCCAATGAAAATTGGAATTTTTAAAAATCATCAATGGATTATATGAAAATTTTGCATATTTTTCCTTTAAGATTTCTTATATTGGAAAATTTTCATCAGTTTTTCCGGGAACACAACGGGAAATCCAGCGATTGGATTATTTTGAAACTTTCAGGATCTTTTCTTATCTGTATCAGGACTTTACATGGAAATTTTCAGCCGAATACAATTAAAATTGAATTTTTAAAAAATCCCCAACTGATTTATTGAAAATTTTTTGCATATTTTTCCTTTAAGATTTCTTATATTGGAAAATTTTCATCCGATTTCGAGGAATCATCACGAGAAATCTAACGATTGAATTTTTTCCAAACTTTACCAATCTTTTCTTATAACTATCAAGAGCTTACATGCCAATTTTCAACCCAATCCATTGAAAACTTGAATTTCTAAAAATCGCCGACGGATTTATTGAAAATTTTCAATATTTTTTCATATAGAAATTTTTTTTATATAGGAAAAATTTCATCAGTTTTTGTAGGTTCACCACCGGAAATCTAACGATTGAATTTTTTCCAAACTTTACAAATCTTTTCTTATAACTATCAAGAGCTTACATGCCAATTTTCAGCCCAATCCATTGAAAACTTGAATTTTAAAAAATCACCAATTGATTATATAGAAAATATTGAGAAAAAAATAACGCGATTTTTTTTCCTTTAAAAGGTGAATAAGACCAAAACGGAAGTCATTAACTAAACAAAACAACAACTAAAGGATATATTTCAATACAAAATAGACAATTTATATAGACAATTTTAAACCTCCTCCATCCCTCACACATATTAGACCATTTATTGGCTCCATTCATCACCGTCTGTCCTTTCGTCAAATAGCATAAAAAAAAAAAACAATAAAAATCTAACTTCCGAGGAGTTATTGGTTGTTGTTGATTGTCCACACTTGCCGGGGAATAGACCTTTCCGAAAAAAATGTCATTATTTCGGATCGTCGTCGTTGTCGTCGTCGTCGTCGACGAATGATATGACACTATTTTTCCACTTTTCTCCAAACAAATATATATAAAAAAATTATTATCCTTTTTTCCTTTATAGGAAAACTCACCCTCAAAAGGTTTTTTTTTTTTTTACATTTTCCAATTTATTTTTTCCTTTTATATGTAAAAAAAAGTGTCCTCGAATAAATTTAATTTAATAAAAATAATAATAAAGTATGTATGTAATATAGAGATGTCGAGAAATAAATAAAAAGGACATTTTTTTGTATCCTTTTTTTTTTTTTTTTTGTGTGTGTTTTTGCCTTTTAAAGTTACTTTTTTTTGGGTAAAAAAAAAGACTTTTTTTTTTTTGTTTTTATGGAAAGTTGAATTTAAACTAAAAAAGTAAAATAGAAAAGGACATTTATTTTGTTTGTTTGGAAGTGTGAGTAAAAAAATATGAATCTGTCGGAAAATAGACAGAACCAAAAAAGGCAAACCTTCCCTCCCAAAACTGTTTTTCCCCATTCCCCCCCAAATTGCGTGCGGGCCCCGTCACTTTGAACTTTTCATAATAAATTTGCTGTTTGCTGTTTGTTTGCTGTTTGTTTTTTTCTGTTTCTGTTATTTCCTTTATTTTTATTTTATTTTCATTTTATTATCCTTTTAAAATTTTACTGTTTGAAATGGAAAAAAAAAAAAAATGGCAAAAATAAAAAGGACTAAATGACCTAAAAAAAAAAATATAAAATATAAAACTTTTTTTTTTTTTTTCAGTGCATATTTTATTGAAATAAATAAATAAACTAGAGGAGGATAAAACAAAAAAAAAAAAAAATTAATATATCCTTTTTTTTTTTTTGTTTTTTCCTTTATTCTTATTATTATTATTATTATTGTGCAATCTTTTGTATCTTTCGTTGTGCGGATGTCGTAAATTCCCTAAAGTGTTTTTTGGATTGGGGCGGAGGGTGTTTAAAAAATTTATTTCAAGATTTTTTTTTTTACCGCGTATTATATAAATATGATGATGGATATGGAAACGATGGATTTTGGCGATCGTATGTTTTTTTTTATTTCCGGGTCCACTACAAATCCATTCACAAAGAGTTTTTTGTTTTTTGTTTTGTTTTGTTTTGTTTTGTTGGGTTAATGAAATTTTAAAGAATATCAGAATATTATTATTATAATTACCTTGATAAAATTTTCGATACACAGCCATGACTAACCCGTAATTGTCTTGATATATCACAAGGTCGAACGCCATTATGGGCCAATTCAACGATACGTTGTCGGACAACATCCGGTAATGGACGACCATTTACAAAAACACCACCCAATTGATTGACGCCACCGTGACCTATACAAAAAAAAAAAAAAAAAAAAAATAGAAAATGGAAACATAAAATTTATTAGTCAAAATATATAAAACCTAATAAATGTGTTTTTTGTTTCTGGTGGGGTGGATTTCAAAAATCTTAAAGGATTTTCAAAATGGCAAAAAAAATATACAAAAAAAAAATAGTGTTTAAGAAAATAAAAATATCTTTCCGATAAGGATTTATTTAAGAATCCTTTTTTAGTTATCCTTTTTGGAAATTTTTACCACATTTTTATTTATATAGTTTAAGGCAGATTTTTGTCAAATATCCTGTTGCAGGATATTTCCTTGAGACGATCCCATTCAGAATTGCGATTGAATTTTTCTTCGTGTATTTTTTCAATGTAATTTTTTTTTTAAATGAGAACAAATTCATCAAGTTCTGACAGTAAATTTCTTAAGAATCCTTTTTTGGTTATCCTTTGGAAATCTTTACCACCTTTTTATTTATAGTTTAAGGATAATTTTTTCAATATATCCCATTATCAGTTTCCTTGGAACGATCCTTTCAAAATTGCGATTGAACTTTTTCAATGTATTTTTTCTATGGGAAAAAAATTGATCAAGTTCTGACAGTAAATTTCTTAAGAATACTCTGGAGTTATCCTTTTGGTAAACTTTATCACCTTTTTATTTATAGTTTAAGGATGATTTTTTCAATATATCCCATTAAAGGTTTCCTTGGAACGATTCCCTTAGATTTGTTGTTAAATTGTTGGCCAACAAAAAATAGTTTTTTTACTGTAATTTTTTTTTTTTATATAGCAAAATTTGATCAAATTCTGATAGAGATTTTGTGAAATTCATTTGAAACCTTTACCACCATTTTATTTATAGTTTAAGGTAGATTTTTGGCAAATATCCAGTTGCAGGTTTCCTTGAGACGATCCCATTCAGAATTGTGATTGAATTTTTCCAATGTATTTTTTCTATGGGAAAAAAATTGATCAAGTTCTGACGGCAAATTTCTTAAGAATACTCTGGAGTTATGCTTTGGAAATGTTTACCACCTTTTTATTTATAGTTTAAGGATGATTTTTGTCAAATGTTAAGTTGACGGTTTCCTTGGAACGATTCCCTCAGAATTGTTGTTGAATTTTTCACTAAAAAAAGCGTTTTTTCCCTATACTTTTTATGGAAAAATTAATGAAATTCTGAATGGGTTTTCCTTTGAGAAATCCTTTTGAAACCTTTACCACCCCGTTATTTATGGTCTAAGGATAATTTTTTCAATATATCCCATTAAAGGTTTCCTTGGAACGATTCCCTCAGAATTGTTGTTGAATTTTTCCCTTTAAAAGGTGTTTTTTCACTTTACTTTTTATGGAAAAATTAATGAAATTCTCAGTGGAATGGCCTGGGAATCCTTTGAGAAATCCTTTTGAAACCTTTTCCACCTTTTTTTTTATAGTTTAAGGATAGTTTTTTCAATACATCCCGTTGTAGGTTTCCTTGGAACGATTCCTTCAGAATTGTTGTTGAATTTTTCCCTAAAAAATGGGATTTTTTTTTATCTATTGAAAAAATTGATCAAATTCTGATAGAGATTTTGTGAAAATCCTTTGAGAAATCCTTTTGAAACCTTTACCACCCATTTATTTATAGTTTAGGGATCAGTTTCGTCATACCCCGTTATCGGTTTCCTTGGAATGACTACCTCAGAAATGTTGTTGAATTTTTCCCTAAAAAAAGTGTTTTTTTTCAATGTATTTTTTTTATAAGAGAAAAATGGATCAAATTCTGCATGGGGATTTTGAAATAATCCTTTGAGAAATCCTTTTGAAACCTTTACCACCTTTTTATTTATAGTTTAAGGATGATTTTTTCAATATATCCCATTAAAGGTTTCCTTGGGACGATTCCCTCAGAATTGTTGTTGAATTTTTCCCTTTAAAAGGTGTTTTTTCACTTTACTTTTTATGGAAAAATTAATGAAATTTTCACTGGAAAGGCCTGGGAATCCTTTGAAAAATCCTTTTTGAAACCTTTACCACCATTTTATTTATTTATAGTTTAAGGATAATTTTTTTCATACATCCCGTTACCGATTTCCTTGAGACGATTTGCTTCAGAATTGCGATTGAAATTTTTTCATTGAAAATAACCAAATCATCAAAAACAATCTCAATTCAAGATTTTTGCATAAAAAAAAATTTTGTGAATCTTTGCATCATCAATATATTATATCAATATCAATATCGTTCGTATTAATACCGTGATACTACTCTCCTAAATATATTTTAGCAGAAAACAACCCTTAAAAAGAAAAAAAATCTATATATAAATGGCAATAGAAATAATAATCAATTTTTTCTATATTTCTTTTATTGCCATCATCATCAATATAACTTTATTATTATTATTGCTATTTTATGCACTTCAATTTATTTATTTATTTATATATTAACTGAATGTTGTTGGTCCTTTTTATTTTATATCCTTTTATATATGATATTGAGTAAAAACGCACGGCGGCTGTTTCACAAAATTTCCATATATCAAAAAAAAATAAAAGTCCACATGTGAGATTTTTTTTAAAATATTATATCTGTATTATTATTATTATTATTATTATTATTATGATTACGTAAAAGCAAAAGCCCGGGCCAGCATAGCAGCAGCATATATGAAAATGTGTGCTAGAGTATGTGGATTTTTTTTGTTCCGGGGGGTTTCTTGTTTTGTTATTATTACATTTCTATATAAATTTTATTGGAAAATTATTGACAAGAATTTATTATTATTATTATTATTATGAATATATGGATTTTGATAGATATTTTACAAAATCAAAATCAAAAAAAGGGACCCCTTGAAATTGAATTGAAAAAAAAAAAAAACATTTCGATATATATTTAATATATAAATCAAATATGCAATGTATTGATTGTTGTCAAAAAAAAAAAACAAAAAATATCGTCGTTGCTCTTTATATTTTTTGTAACCTACCCTACCCTATTTTTGTTGTTGTTGCTGTTGTTGTTATTGTCATTTTGCGTTCGTGTATAACAACTTTTAAAAGAATTTTTAACTATCCATCATTCAATTCAATTCATTTCATTTCATTTCATTTCATTTCATTTATTGAATCGCAATTCCGTATATATTATATATACAATTTAATAACATAACATATAACATATAACATATATATAATAAATATATTATTTGTGTGCAAAATATCGCGCTATTTAGAATAACAGGACAGGATGGTAAGCGGGCGGTGGGAAGTCGGCGGGAGGTCTAGTCTATCGAAATTCTAGCTTGAGACTAATTTCAGTTCTCAGGTTTTTTTTTTTTTTTTGGATTTTCCATATTTTCTTTGATTTCTTCTGGGACTTTTTAGATCAGTTCCTTGGAGCGAGATTTTCCTTGGTCAAAATAAAAAAAAAAAAACCCTTCTCAATTTCCTTAATCTGCTCGTCGTCAAGCTCCCCCCATCCAAAAATTCTATTTTATTCGTAAAGTAAAAGGAAATTTTCTCCTCAATATATAAATATGTAAAATCAGTAAAGGATTTTTTTTTAAATTCAAGTATTCAATGGATTGAGCTGCAAAATTGGCATGTAAGATCTTGATAGTTATAAGAAAAGATTGGGTAAAGTTTGGAAAAAATTGAATCGCTGGGTTTTCGTTGATGGACCTGCAAAAAACCATTGAAATTTTCCTAAGATAAGAAAAATTGGAAAATTTTCAATAAATCAATTGCGGATTTTTAGAAATACAGGTTTAAGTCGGATTGGGCTGAAAATTAGCATGTAAGCTCTTGATAGTTATTAGAAATGAATGGTAAAGTATCAAAACAATCAAATCGCTTGATTTCCTGTGACGGTCCTCCAAAAAAACGATGAAAATTTTCCCAATAGAAAACTTTAATATGAAAAATATAAAAAAATTTTCCCAATAAATCCATTGGGGATTTTTAGAAATTCAAGTTTTTATCGAATCCAGCTGAAATTTTGCAAGTCCGCTCCCGATAGATATAAGAAAAGATCCGTAAAGTTTCCATAATAATCCATAAGCTGGAATTCCTGTGACGGACCTCCAAAAAACGATTGAAATTTTCCCAATCCAAAACTTTCATATAAAAAATATATGGCAAATTTCCAATAAATCCATTGGCGATTTTTAGAAATTCAAGTTTTCATCGAATCGATCTGAAATTTGGCAAGTAAACTCTTAATACATATACAAAAAGAACTGTAAAGTTTCCAAAACAAATCATTAAGTGGATTTCCGGTGGTGGACCTCCGAAATCGATGAAAATTTTCCAATATAAAAAAACATTTAGTAAAATATCTAAAATTTTACTTTAGTTCAGTTGATGATTTTTTAAAATTCCAATTTTTAACGGATTGAGCTGAAAATTGGCATGTAAGCTCTTGATAGTTATAAGAAAAGATTCCCAAAGTTTGGAAAAAATTCAATCGGTAGATTTCCGGTGGTGGACGTGCAAAAATTTGATGAAAAATTTTCCCATATAAAAAAAATATAGAGAAAAAATATCAAATTCTGCAACGGTTCAGTTGAGGATTTTTTAAAATCCCAATTTTTAACGAATTGAGCTGAAAATTGGCATGTAAGCTCTTGATAGTTATAAGAACAGATTGGTAAAGTTTGGAAAAAATTGAATGGCTGGATTTCCTGTGGTGGACCTTCAAAAATTTGATGAAAAATCCCCGAATTTTCCTTTAAAGAAAAAAATCCCCCTTTGCTGCGATATATTTTTCTTCACATTAGTTACGCTATAACACAAAAAAGGATTGCATCTCAATGGCACCATAAACACAGGACCATTCTGTTTATTAACACAAAATTTCATTTATCGCACACATAAAATATATAATAAACAACAAAAGGATATATATTCATAATAATAATAATAATAATATTGTAATAATCAACTTAAGTTAATAAACAAGGAAAAAAAAAAATAAATAAATAAAAATATGTTCAAATTGCATTTTAAATAACCCCCTGACTTATTTTTTTCTTCCTCATCATTGAATGATTTTTTTTTTTTACCCAAAAATTCAACAAGAGATTTTATGAAAATATATATAATATATATAAAACATTTTTGATAATAGACTTGAAATATAATATGTCGCGTTGTAAATCGCAACAAGCAACAGACAGATAAATAAAGTAAACATAGAATAGAGAGAGAGAGTTAAGTTAAGTTAAGTTTTTTTTTTGCGTAATCCAACTTAATGCAAACAGTCAATTATTATAATATTATTATTATTATATTACTATGTTTTGAGTGTATGTTATTTAAAATTGTTTCTGTTTTTATTGAGGATTTGGGGTTATAAAAGGACATATAGAATAAGAAGAAACGATCCCCCTTCTCAGCCAGCACATATAATTGACATTATCCCGATGTAATCTATGGTGTGTATCTACGCGAGATATACAACAGGGAAAATGGGATTTTTTTTTAAGAGGGTTAAAAAGAAACTGGTATTTTTATTTACAGAAATTATTATTTATTATTATTGTTATTAGATGATTAACTATACACACATTGTGTGTACTCGATTGTAGATTATATTATATGTAGACGATGAGAAAAAAAAAAAAAAAACCCAATAATATAAAATTATCTGTAGTGTTTTATGACCATTTAATCGAATTAAATTCGCGCCAATTATAATATTCAATATATTTGTATGATGCGATTAAGAAAGATCTGGTTTTGTCTGATCTTCTGTGCCGGTAAATATTAATTAAAAGTACCAAACGGGGTTTTTTTTTTTAAGGGGTTGATTAAAAAAAATCCTTTTTCCCTGTGTGAGAAAATTTCATTTAGGAAAATGTAAATTATAAGGACGTTTACTTCCGCCAAAAAAAAATATTTTTTTATACAAAAACCATTCAATTTTATATAAATAATAATAATAAAATAAAATAAATTAACCTGTTGCTTGATATCAAAAAAAAAAAAAATACAGGTAAAAAAATTAAAAACTGTATATATTTTAAAATATATTCACGGTAAAAAAAGGTATAAATAAACATATTTTATTTATTATATATTTGTTGTAAATTGAATTGTATTTGGTTTTGTTTGGTTTCGTTTCGTTTCGTTTCGTTTTGTTTGGTTGGTTGGTTTGTTGGACACCTAACATCTGATAATGAATGCATCGCGTACGCAATAACGGAACCGGAACGACGGTATTAAATAATAAAAAAATGAAAAATGAAAAGCATGAAAAAAGCATCCGTCGCACAATTTTCAAAAATTATTTATTATCTGCATTTTATCATAACAATCAGGTAAAACATAACAAAACAAGGGATGTTTATTAAATACATAAAAAAAATATTGTTCAACTCCCCCACACACACACATTTAATTCACCTGTAAGAGTTTTTTTTTTTTTTTTATTCAATTTTCATTGTGATTTAATTTCTGTTAGTTGGTTGGTTTTTTTTTTACCTGTAATTTTGTTTTTTTATCTTTTAACTTTTGGGGGAGCGCATTCAGAGAAATAAATAATCCAACAGAGGGATTATTTCCAAACTTTGTTTGGAATGTTTTCTTCTATATATTTTAACAAACTTAAGTCTAAATTTTTGTAGCCCAATCCGAAGATAATTCGAATTTTAAAAAATCATCAACGTGAAGTGAAGTAAAATTTTAGATATTTTTTTCATATAGAAATTTTTTTTTTGATATGGAAAAATTTTCATGAATTTTTGGAGGTCCACCACCGGAAATCTACCGATTAAATTTTTTCCAAACTTTACGCATCTTTTCTTATAACTATCAAGAGCTTACATGCCAATTTTTAGCCCAATCCGTTGAAAACTTGAATTTTAAAAAATCATCTACGGTTTTATTGAAAAAAAAAATGGAATTATTTTTTTTTAAAGGTTTTTATATGTGAAAATTTTCATCCGATTTCGAGGAACCATCACGAGAAATCCATCGATTGGATTATTTTGAAACTTTACAGATCTTTTCCGAACTCTATCAGGATTTTACATGCCAATTTTCAGCCCAATCCCGTAAAACCTTGAATTTTAAAAAATCATCAACGGATTATATGAAAATTTTGCATATTTTTCCTTTAACATTTCTTAAATTGGAAAATTTTCATCAGTTTTTCCGGGATCATAACGGAAAATCCAGTGATTGGATTATTTTGAAACTTTCAGGATCTTTTCTTATCTGTATCAGGACTTTACATGGAAATTTTCAGCCCAATCCAATGAAAACTTGAATTTTAAAAAATCACCAACGGATTTATTGCAAATTTCGATATTTTTTCTTTATGGATTTTTTTGTATGAGGAAATTTTCATCAATTTTTCCAGGTCCACCACCGGAAATCTGGACATCGAATATTTCCCAAACTTTATGGATCTTTTCTTATAACTATCAAGAGCTTACATGCCGATTTTCAGCCAAATCCATTAAAAACTTGAATTTTAAAAAATCATCAACTGAATTAATGTAAAATTTTCAATATTTTTCCAATAATCGGAAAATTTTCATCAATTTTTGGAGGTCCACCACCAAAAATTGAGCGATTTAATTTTTTCCAAACTTTACAAATCTTTTCTTATCTCTATCAAGAGCTTACATGTCAATTTTCAAACCAATCCGTTGAAAACTTGAATTTTAAAAAATCATCAACTAGATTTAAAATTTACCATATTTTACCCAAAAGTTTTGGTTTCAAATACCAAACCTTTGCTCGATTCCGTCCTCCAAATGGAAACCACCTCAATATCTCAATATAGATAGATAGATAGATACAAACACAAAAAAATAAAACCTTGATAAAAAAAAAATTCCACAATCTCTATAGATATAGATATATAAATACTATATTTTCTATTACTACTAACTTTTAATAGAGATTAATTTCAATTTTATTTATTTAATTTAAATTCGCTGATTTCAAAACAAACAACAACAAAACAATAAAAGGTATAAATAAAAGGTAAATAAAAATAAAAGGTAAATAAAAATAAATAATAATAAAAAAAAAAAAATGCATGTAATAAATACGCAATTGAATTGAAAATGTGATATCTTTTTTTTTTTTTATATTTATTTATCTTATTATTATTATTGTTTTGTTTTGTTTTTATCTCAGATTTTATAATGAATTTTATATAATGAGGATGCATTTTTGTGCCTTCAACAATTCAACAAATTCTTTTAATAATAGAATTACATATAAATTATTTAATATATTAAATATCATCATTGTTGATGATGCGATGCGACGCTGAACGACGATGTGAAATGTAAAAAAAAAAAAAAAAAAAGGAAATAAAATCTCAGTTTTCGCCTATAAATTTTGGTATAGAGTCAACGTCGTCATCGTCATCGTCAACGTCGTCAACGTCGTCGTTGCTTTTAGTTTTGCAACTATTTTTATTGCTTTAAAATTACTATAAATACAAAGCCAAAGGTAAAAAAATATTGTAAAAAATAAAACAATACTTTGAAATTGAATCCATATAACAATAAAAAAAATAAAAAAAAATTGTAATAAAATAAGTTCATATATTGTTAGTTGTGGAGATCTCTCCTTACAATTTTTATTTTTATTATGTGTGTTTGTGTGTTTGTCTTGATTTGGTTGATGAATTTTTTTTTTTTTTTTTGAAAATTTATATCTCTTATTTTCTATATCTTTTGTCAAATAATACAACGCATTTTTGTTTTGTAATATATTCAAATAAATAATTTTCTTATGAGTAGTTAGAAAACCAAATCAAATCAAATCAAAGACAGCAATTTAAATAATTTAAACCATCTAACCTCTATATAATATTCATCATCTAATTAAAAGATACACAAAAGAATTCAATTCAATTCAATTTAATTCTTTATATATAATAAATAATTATAATTTTTTAATATTTAATTAAATTAATGAAGTGTTATGAAAAAAATGAAAAAAAAAATACCGGGCGTGCAACTTTTTGTTGTTGTAATATTTACGATGATACGATGATGAAATGAATGCTCCATTACACTAATAAGATTTTGGCAAATTGACAATTTTTTTTTTTTCTTACTTGTTTTTAATAGAATTTTTTTTATAATATTTATATAGAATAATATTTATAAGAGTTTTATTTTTTGTGGATGTTGTTATGGAGAGAGATAATTTAATTTTGTGATTTTTTAGAATTTGGCCTCAAAAACACAATATATTTTTACAGGTTCGGATCGGATCGATTGAAAATCTCTAAAGATTTTAGGGGAAAATAAAAATTAGTTTTTTTTTTTTTATTTTTTGTCATAGCAAAAAGTAGATAGAGGAAATTTGTTTTTCATGAATCTCTTTGGTTGGGAAATCATAACGGCTAAAAACCATTTAACCAATCTATAATTGAAACTTAACTTATTCTTATTCTATTCCCAATCATCCAATCAATAGTCTATCCTCGGCCCCAATTTTCATGCCCAAAATTTTACGTTTTTGTGCGACGAATAAATTAATTTTTGGTTTTAAAGGAAAATACCTGACAAATACCTGACCGAGAATCTTTGGCAGGCCGCTGCAATTACTCAAAAACCATTTGATGAACTTAACATAATTCCAACTTAAATATTCTACTTATTCTACTTCCTGCATCAAGAGTCTATCCTCGGCCCGATTTTCATGCCCAATCGATCATTGGAATTTTAAGGATTTCTGGAGAAAAAAATCAATTTTTTTGTATTGGAAAATACCTTCCAAAAAGATTCCAAAATTCAAGTATCTTTGACCGACCATAACTCAAAAACCATTTGAGCAATCCAATTCAAACTTAAATAATCTTATTCTACTTCCCGCATCAACAGTCTATCCTCGGCCCGATTTTCATGCCCAATCGATCATTGGAATTTTGAGGATTTCTGGAGAAAAACATCAATTTTTTTGTATTGGAAAATATACCTTCCAAAAAGATTCAAAAATTAAAGTATCTTTGACCGACCATAACTCAAAAATCATTTGATGCACTTAATTGAAACTTAAATATTCTTAAACTACTCCCAATCAAAAGTTTATCCTGCAATTTTCATGCCCAATCGATTGCAATTTTGAGGATTTCTGGAGAAAAAAAATCACGTTTTTTCTTTTTCCATAGCTAAGTATTGGAATATTTTCAGCAATTTTTGACAAGTTATAATTCAAAAACCATTTGAGTAATCCAATTGAAACTTAAATATCCCTATTCCACTTCCATTCAAGAGTCTATCCTCCGTAATTTCATGCCCAATCGATTGAAATTTGAGGATTTCTGGAGAAAAAAAATCAATTTTTTTGTATTGGAAACTACCTTTCAAAAAGATTCAAAATACAAGAATCTTTGACAGGCCGCAATTACTCAAAAACCTATTGATGAACCATTAATTCAAACTTTAATATTCTTATTCTACTTCCCGCATCAACAGTCTATCTTCGGCCCGATTTTCATGCCCAATCGATCATTGGAATTTTGAGGATTTCTGGAGAAAAAAAAATCAAGTTTTTTTTCTTTTTGCATAGCTAAGTATTGGGAAAATTTTCAGGAACCTTTGACACAGTTATAACTAAAAAACCATTTGACAAACTTAATTCAACCTTAAATATTGTTAAACTACTTCCAATCAAGAGTTTATCCTGTAATTTTCATGCCCAATCGATTGGAATTTTAAGGATTTCTGGAGAAAAAAAAATCAATTTTTTTGTATTGGAAAATATACCTTACAAAAAGATTGAAAAATTCAAGAATCTTTGACAGGCCGCAATTACTCAAAAACCTTTTGATGAACCATTAATTCAAACTTTAATAATCTTATTCTACTTCCCGCATCAAGAGTCTATCCTCGGCCCGATTTTCATGGCCAATCGATTGGAATTTTGAGGATTTCTGGAGAAAAAAAAATCACGTTTTTTCTTTTTACATAGCTAAGTATTGGGAAAATGTTCAGGAATGTTTGACACAGTTATAACTAAAAAACCATTTGACGACAAACTTAATTCAACCTTAAATATTATTAAACTACTCCCCATCAAGAGTCTATTCTGCAATTTTCATGCCCAATCGATTAGAATTTTGAGGATTTCTGGAGAAAAAAAATAAATTTTTTTGTATTGGAAAATATACCTTACAAAAAGATTCAAAAATTCAAGTATCTTTTGGCAGGCCGCTGCAATTACTCAAAAACCATATTTGAACAATCCAATTCAAACTTGAATATTCTTAAACTATTTTCCATTCAAGGGTCTATCCTGGCCGGTTTTTACATACCGATCGGTTGAAATTTTGAGGATTTATGGATAAAAAAAAAATCACGTTTTTGCATAGCTATAATGTATAGAGAAAATGTTCAGGAATCTTTGGCAGGCCGCAATAACTAAAAAACCATTTAACCAACCTAACCTTAAGAAACCTGGCAATTCATAAACTATTCATTCCCCATCAAAAGTAACTCCACCAATTTTCAGCCCAATCGGTTGGAATTTTGAGGATTTCTGGAGAAAAAAATCACTTTTTTTTATTGCCATAGGAAAGTATATATAGGAAAATGTTCAGGACCATAACTCAAAAACCATTTTCCAGAGCAATCCAATTGAAACCTGTCAATCCTCATTAATCTACTCCTCATCACCCACCAGTAACTCCACCAATTCCACCAACTTGATCGGGTTAAAACTCAAGAAATTTGAGTAGGTTTGCGAAAAAAAAAAATCACTTTTAAGAATATATTTGAAATAGGAAAGAGGAAAGAGGAGAAAAATGTTCAAAAGGATCTTTGACCCGGATTCATGAAACTCAAAAGAAAAAAACTATTTAATGAACTTAATCGCAATTTCGGTCATCTTTATTTACTCTCCATCCTACCGAGTCCATATCCTACCAATTTTACCCAATCCTCGATTGATCTCTTAAAATCAAATCAATCAATCAATCAGGATTTTTGTGGAATAAAAACTTAATCAATCATAACCCGATATTGAGATTGATAATTCGAATTATAAGATTCGATTTTAAGATAAGAGATTCTTTTGGATTGGGAAAACCATTCAAATTCAAACCAGAAACCCTCCAATCCCCTTTTGGAAATGCAACAATCGCCAAAATAAAATAAAAACAAAAATTCACTATATTGTGCTGATATCAAACAGAGGAGAAAGCAAAACCAAATAAATAAATAAATTAAACACATGCTTTCGAAAATTCAAAATAATAATTATAAATAATTGAATGTTCTTTTTTCTCTAATTCTCTAATTTCTGGTTTTTATCTCCCCGAAATCTTTGCTTCAATTTGCAAAAAAATATCCTTTTTTTGGACGACAAAAAAAAAAAAAAAAACATTCAATCAATCAATCAATCAATTTATTATTATTATTAAGTGCGTACATACGCAAAAAAAAAAACAACATTTGCAACAACATTTGTTTAAATAATTCAAAACTCCCCTCCTCTATATTTCTTTTTAATAATAATAATATCAATTGAAGAATGTGAATTTGAATTGATGATGAACAATAACACAACAAAAAAAAAAAACAAATGCACTTTATTTTGATATGTGCGCGTTCGATTACAGTGTGTGTGTGTGTGTGGCAATTATTTCATTATACAAATAAATAAATATAGACATTTGGTAAATTTTTGCTATATATATAAATAACATTGCAGTTCAGTTCAGTCCTTCATTGAAAAAAATCTCATCATCATCTCCACCTCCTGCTCTGCCGAAATGTATACTATACCGTCGATTGAAATGTAATGAATATCATAATACATTACATGTTTAAGGCTATGTGGAGGGGGGGGGGGCAGGGAAGTAACAGAAAATATCCTCTTTTATAACACTTTATCTAATTATATAAAATCTAACATAGTTTTTTTTTGTTGTATTTATCCACCGCACATATACTTTAAATACTGTTCTGTTCTGTGTATTCATTCTATATATGCAATGCTGCTGCTGTTGCTGCGGACGACAACAAACGATTTATATATTGTTATAGATAAAGTGCACATTAAAATCACTCAATAGATCTATATATATATATATAGATTAATTTTAATATCATTATCATTATCGTTATATTACATTAAAAATAAAAGCAACCCCCCCAACTACCACCAACTCCCAAGTCTCCGAAGTTTCCTTGCATTTCCTCTAACATAAAATTCAATCGGCCCTTATATATAATGCAATTTGTACAAAAATCGTCGTATTGTAAATATTCAGAGTAGTAAATTAAAATGTAAAATTTGATATTTTTTTTTTTTTTTATCTATATATTGATATCGATGATGATGAAATGATATATTACAAATTTGTTTGTTGTATATATATATAGAGAGAGAGATAACGAACGAAAAGGATCTTAATTTGATTTTATACTTTATACTTTATACTTTATACTACTAATGTTAAGCTCTATTAATGTTCAAAGAGATGATATCTAAGGAATTAAGTGTTTTTTTTTTGTATTATAATCCCAATTTGTTTCTGAGGATTCACCGAGTAGTAGTTAAATATGAGCTTAAAGTGAATTATTTATGCGTCTATTCTGTAAATGCAAGTTTGGAATGCAAAAGTTAAACATGCGGTGAAATGAACCTATCAAAGAAATGAACACTGCGTATGTGAAAAAAAAAACTCTGTTGGCTTAGAATTAGAATTAGAATTAGAATTAAATGTATTGGGCTGGGTCATCAATCCCCTAAACACTTGACCCCCTGGGGTCATTGTGTTATTGCCCTACTCTATCCCATATTCATACATTCATTGGCCCTTCTTACGAAACTGGTCAACTTTTTAATTGATATGGACATAACTTCCTCAGGTAATGGAAATGATGAACCAATGATCCTGAGTCTGATCCCTGCTAAAGCTTCACATTCACAAAGAATGTGTTCCGCAGTTTCCTCTTCCGTGTGGCAAACACGCCTACACGTATCGCAGCTTACGACTTTCATCCTGTATAGTAGATGAGCTCTTAGATTATAGTGGCCGGTTAAATATCCGACCACTACTCTAGTATTATTCCTATTTAGGCCGAGAATTTGTTCCGTCAGTCCTTTTTGAATATGCAGGAATAAAGAGCTTAGAATGTCTGCAGCCATCGGTGTCATTCCAGTGCTTCTGGGACTCCCGCAGCAGTAGTTCCTTCATTCTTGCTCTAACAGTTGCTTTAGCTAAACCACAAAATGGTTGAGTAGGTTGAGTGCCCGAGTGAGCAGAGCACGATTTCTTGCGATGGCATCTGCCCTCTCATTACCCTCTATTCCACTATGTCCAGGTATCCACATCATTTTGGACTTTATTTACCCTTGCCACATCTTTCAGTACCCCTAGACAATCCAGCACATGCTTCGACTCTACCTCTCGGGAGTTCACCGCCATAAGTGCCGCTTTGCTATCAGAAAAGATATAGATACGCTGCCCTTTATAACCCTTATCCTTAATCCATCTGATGCAAAGCTCTATAGCATAGATTTCCGCCTGGAATACCGTGCTATAGCAATCCAGAGTGGCCCCAATCAGTTCCAATCTTGGATTCGCCCCATATACTCCGGAGCCCGTACTTAGGTTGGTCTTAGATCCATCCGTATAAAATTTTAGGGAGTTTACAGCGAATTTAATCTTGTTCTCCGTCCAATCTTCTCTATTGGGAAACACAACCGAAAAGTTCTTGTCGAAGTCTCATATACCCTAGGAGTGGCCTCTACCAGTAACATTCCGAGAATTACATCACTACTGATTTCATCGACTAGCCATTGGTGATTTTTTGCCACCCTAGTTATTCCTTCGGTAACCATCGTTGCATGTACTATCTTCCTTGCTTCGTTCTTAATGAACAAATGCAATGGGGGAAGATTTAAAATCGCTTCTAGCGCTGCTGTGGGCGTGGTGCGCATTGCTCCCGTAACCCCCAAACATGCCAGACGCTGAATTTTGTTTAGTTTGACCTGCGCCCCTCTTTGTTGGGCTTTTTTGCTCCACACTGATGAAGCATAGGTCAAAATTGGTCTTGTTATAACCTTGTATAACCATAGTGCCATATTGGGGGTAAGACCCCATGATCTTCCTATTAAGCTTTTGCAAGTCCATAGGGAGATTCTTGCCTTATCTGTGGCATTTATTCTGTTGGCTTATCTGCGAAATGATTTGATTTTAATTTTAATATTCAGTTTTTAAATTTTCCCAATTACAGTATTCGATTCATCCTCTCATCCTCTTCATTTTCATTCTCATTCTGTCATTTTCTGTCATTTTCTGTCATTTTCTGTCATTCTGTCATTTTCTGTCATTTTCTGTCATTCTGTCATTCTGTCATTTTCTGTCATTCTGTCATTCTGTCATTCTGTCATTCTGTCATTCTGTCATTTTCTGTCATTTTGTCATTTTGTCATTCTGTCATTTTCTGTCATTCTGTCATTCTCATTCTCATCCTCATTCTCCACATCTCTGTCTTGTCTGCCTTCCTCTAAACAGTGAAAAAAAAACAAATATTAGACAAATATTACGGATTCATGAAAAAACTATAATACTTGTGGGACAGAACCAATTTGAATGTTGAAATGAGTTTGTTGTTGTTATGGGTGGGTGGAGGAGGTAAGCCAAAAAAAACGAAAGGACAAAGAATGTTTAAAAGATTTTTTTTTTTTACTCTAAGAATTTAAAGAATTTTGCTTGAAGAATTTGAAGAACCTTTAACGTGATTAAACTCTACACGAACCAAACACGAAAAAACAAATAGTTTTCCTTCAATATGGAAGAAGAAAAGTTAAGGAAAAGTGTTGAGCGAAACTTGAGGAAAAGTCTCCGGTGTCGGGATGGAACGATACGATGAGAATTTCCGGGGCCCCGGCAATTAAGCAAACTCGCTACTTAATCGATCAGATTCAGATTTAATAAAATATAATATTGTTTATTGTTTATAAATAGAGGAGGATGGCTTACATGTATAATATTCCATCATATTTTGATTGTATCGATAAGCTGTTGATAAATCCATTGTTTTGTAATTTTTTTTTTTTTTTTTTTGTTGTTAGGGTGGAGTTTTTTTTTTGTGGGAGTTTTTTTGTGAGGGATTTGTTTTGATGGAAGTTTTGATGGAGTTTTTTTGGGGAGATTTTCTATGTGTGGACTTTTGAGGGAAAACTTTTCAAATGGAAATATAAGTTTTGGTTTTGGTCTATAAAAAATTTTCTATTATATTCACTTTATTTGCAGCACAAAATGGAATTACAATTTTTTTTGCTTAAAAATCTATTTCAATCTTATTCTTATACGCACTTTTTTTTTTTTTTGTTAACTATTTTGTACTTATTCATTCAACTTCAATCGCACTTTGTAATTCCACTGTCGAAATTTCAACTTCAATTAAACAATTCACAATTCACACTTCCATACCTTTATCTATAACTTCCACCTTTATAACTTCCACTTCAAAATTCCACTTTAAACTTCAAACTTCTATATATTTTTCTATATAAATCATTAAATCAAAATCAATTTGTTTTTAAGTTTTAATTTTGCTGTTGTTGAATAATGATGTGAGTGAATTCATAATTGTTTTGTTTGTATTTTTGTATTTTTGTATAATAATATTTTGATTTTGATAATGTATAATAATAAATCATAATCCAAATCGTGATTATTACTGTTATTAAGATGTAGATGAGGATGATGTAGATGATGATGATGTAGATGTTGATGATAATTGTGATGATGATTAATTTTCCAATGAATAATTTCCATAATTTTGTAATTATCATCGTAATCATCATCATCATCATCATCATCATAATTATTCTTATCATTTTCATATTACAATATCGTCATCGGATCTTTTGTATCCGTCCTCTTTATCTTCTTCCTATTCGTCTTCTTCCTATTCGTCTTCTTCCTATTCGTCTTTGTCACTTCATTTCACTTCACAATCACAATCTCATCATCGTCATCATCTTCGAAGCATCCAGCATCCACAGAACTATATATAATCAGAATAAGTTATCCATTTTCATTCATCCACCACATTTTCATTGAATGTGTTTTTTTTTTTTTTATTTTTAAATTAAATTTAAATTCTGATATCGTGAATAAGTAAGAATGGTGAATAAGAAGATGGATATATTTTTATTGTTTCACTAGTTTTTTTTGCCACTTTTTCACTATAAAATCCTTACGACCACAAAAAAACCCGTAAGGATTTACCATAAAAATCCATTTTACATTTTTCCCATAATCAAATTTTAAATTTTAAACGAAAAAAATCTGATAAACTGAAATCAAAATCACAATTTCCACAATTCACAAAAAATTTCACTATGCCCATTTATTATTATTATTATTATTAAAAGGGTGTTTGTTTATGGAACACAGTACCACAAAAAAATAAACCAACCAAAAACCAATCAAAAAGTGAGTGAGTTTTCCAAAGGACGATAAAATTTCACAAAACAAAAAAAAATCAATTATTTATTTTTCTTTCCACACTATCACTAAATTAGAATCCTTTTTGGAATCAAATAACAAAAAAAAATGAAAAGGATAAATCACTTACAAAAAAAAAAAAAAAGAAAAAAGGATTTGACAAAAATCACTTAAAACAAAAAAAAAAAAACGGCACTTCACTTATTTAAGTATTTAAATAATTTTTCCGGGAAAAGAAAAATCCAAATTTATCACGAATTCACCTTCACCTCTAATCTCCAATCTCTAATAATCCACCACCAACCAAACAATAACCAAAATTTTGGTTCCGCCAAAACTCTAATCAAACCAAACACACACACACATCGGGGTCAGTCATTTGGATGAGGTGTGGATATTTTTTTCTTTGGGGTAAACGAAAACACATCAAACAAAACATCAAAAAAAAACAAATATTAAAACAATTATTAAACGATTAACATTGAATTGTTACAGTACGCGCATATTAAACCCCCGACGACGACACGGTTAAATATTAACTGTATATAATATTATATATTCTTTATATAAATTTATCTGTAAATCTGCTGCGATTTCGTTAGCAGAACGAAGACGACAAAAAAAAAAAAACCAAAATTAAAGAGAACGAACAAAACGAACGAACGAACAAACGAAACGTTGATTCCCCCGATTGAATAATAATAATACTAATAATAATAATAAAACGAATAGATATAAAAGAAAAATTTTTTATAAACACATGCAGCCTCGCGCAAAACGCAAGCAAAACACACAAAACACACAAAAACCAAAAACACTCAACAGCAAGCCAACAGCACCACCATACAAAATATGAATATAAATATTTTTTTTATCATATCATATCATATCATATCATAACATATCATATCATATCATAGCAAAGAAGACCCACAAAATAACAAAAATTAAAAAAAAAATAATGACAAAAAGGTGGTAGAAATTCATTCATTCTTTCTTTCTTTCTTTCCTTCTTTTTATATTGCAATCGCATTCGTAGATTTTTTTTCCTTCTTTTTGGTATTTTTGGTATATTTGGAATATTTCAATTTGTCGTCGGGTCGTGTCGTGATTTGATTTCTGTTGTCGTTGTCGTCGTTGTCGTCGTTATCGTCGTTGTCGTCTTCATCGTTGTCTTGGTCGTCTGTCCGTCGATTTTTGTCAATGCATGTCACTTCACATTCAGTCACTCATGACTGAGATATTTTTCTTATATATATATATATATAATATATACTAATTTTCCATTTGTAGTGTTACAGCCGACAGATAGCAAAAAAAAAATTCATTGCAGCATCACAAACAAAAGGTCTGTGCAATTAGTGTATTAGTGTTTTTGTGTCTGCTGAACGAGGACAACGAAGATGATGACGATGATGAGGACGACGATAACGACGACGATGAGGACGACGAATAAAAAACAAACATTCAAAACTGCATGACCGCAAACAAATAAACAAAAAACACCAAAAATCAAAAATCAAATATCATAAGAGAACAAATCAACGAAACAAAACGAAACGAAACGAAAAGTAGTTTTGCACACCTTTTAAAAGTTATGGTTTTCTTTTTTTATGCGGAAAATCTGTCTCTATACGTTATGATATGAATCTATGATGAATGCGTTGTATTGCGACGACGACGGAGGAAGGAAGAGTGGGGGGACGGAGGGGGACGATTTGCAATTCCATATTTTGGGGATTTGCGATTTTTATCTTCACTTCACCCGGGAGATTTTTTATCTTCACTTCACTTTACCCTGGTTGAGAAAATCGAGATTTTTTTTTATCTTCACTTCAACCCGGGGAAAATCGAGATTTCTGGCAGAGAGATCTTCTTGACATATCCTTTTTCTATTCTTCCAACTCTTCCGGCAAAATCCCAATCAACCCCCACCCAAACAAACAACCAAACAACCAAACACAAAGCAAAGAAAAACGCAGAAAAAAAAAAGGAAAACCCAAACCCAAACCCACTGAAGCACTTGTAAAACAAAAAGAAACCCCCCCCCCCTCTCTCTCTCTCTCTCTCTCTATCTCTCTCTCTATCTATCTCTTTATCTAATATCCCCCCCAACCACAAAACAAACAACCAACCAACCAAATCAAAAGCCACACATCCCCTTTTCTTCCCTTCCCCTTTCCCTTTCCTTTTCCCTTTCCCTTTCATGTAGTCGTCTCTCAACTAACAAAAAAAAAAGAAAAAAATAATCACCTTCCCTCGCGCCTCAATTTTCCCTCAATCTATAAATGCGGATAATAAAATTTTCATCAACAATATTTTCGTATACGATTGTTTTTAAAAAGGTTCGTTTTTTTTTTTTTTCTATTATTATAATAAAACGAAAATTTTCCAATAAATGGAAATAGTCCCTATTGTGAAAAAGTCCCTATTGCGAAAAAATAAAAAAAATATCCCTATTGTTTTGTAAAATGAATTGTGATTGATTGATTCTAGAGAAATTCCCAGAGAAACGAACGGAGGAATATTTTGACTGTAAAGGATTTTGTCTATCCGTTAAGGAAAATGCTCGAGTTATGGAAATCGAGTCGAAATCTCATCTGCTGTGCTGAAATCGGAAAAATCCGGTTCCGTCCGGAGAGAAACTCATTAGTAAAAGATCGTTATATAGAGAGAAGTGGTCTTAGGAAAGTTTCTGCGCGTTAATGCGAATGGTTGATTGATTAGACAAAAATTTCCACCGGAGAAATGGAGGAATTTTGCATGCTTCTTTCTATCCTTCTCTATATCCTATCCTTTCTATCTTTCAGGATTTTTCTATCCTTTAAGGAAAATTCCCGAGTTATGGAAAAAGAAAAGATTCATTGTTGGGTGCTATGTACTGTGCTGTGCTGAAATCGGAAAAATCCGCAATTTTTCGGAGAGAAACTCATTAGAAAATAAGATCGTTATATAGAGAGAAGTGGTCTTTGGAAAGTTTCTGCGTCCGGCGGCGAAAAACCCGGATATAAAATCATCGCATTCGTCCGGAAAACCTGGATCCGGATCCTTTCTTGAAAAAGGATATTCAATCCACAGAAACAGTCCACAGAATCGTGTGGATTTTTTTTTTTTTGGCTCTTGAAATTGATTTTTTTCTATATAGAAAGAAACGTTTTTTCTTCTTCTTCTTCTTCTTCTTCTCTTATTTTCTTCTATAATCAGTAAAGTTTCTGCGTCCGGCGGCGAAAAACCCGGATAAAAAACATCGCATTCGTCCGGAAAACCTGGATCCGGATCCTTTCTTGAAAAAGGATGTTTGTTCAATCCACAGAAACAGCAGTTTAGCAGAAACGTTTTGTTGTTGGCGCATTGAACGGATACAAAATCATTGGAAATTCATTCATTAAATTTTAAACTTTATGGATTTTTGATCAATCAAAAGAAAAAAAAAAGTTCTGTTCTTAAAGGAAGGAAAATATAAATATATCGTATCGGGATGTTTAAGGATTTCTGTTTTTGGTATAATCAATAGAAAATATATAGAAAACTAAAAAGGCTAAAGGGGTTTTAGAAAAAAGGATTTGTTCCTTAAGGATTGTTTTTTTTTTTTGTTTTTAAATCACCAAAAATGTCTACTGACACCAAAAGTAAAAAGCAGCACGCTTTATTTTGAGAGGTTTTAGCAAAACATATTTAGACTCTTAAAACAGGCTTTTCTATAAAAAAAAAAATTCATTTCTGTTGATCGAAAGAGTTTTTAATCGTTTTAAACCAATTTAAGGTGACAAAAAAAATCCAAATATTCAAGAGATCAAATCCAAATATTCAAGAAAAAGCAGGGAGTTCCATTGAATTTTCCCTATGGAAAAATAGAGATTTTTGATAAAGAATTATCAAAGATAATTTCTTAAAACAGAAATGCTTCTGAACTTTACGGAAAGGGAATTTTCTCTATTTACCACATAAAAAATCTCACTGGAAAAAAACAAAAACCCCAAAAACAAAAACCCCAAATACCATCAAAACCGCAAATCTACTCAATTATCAATTAACGCGAACCACACACCAAAAAAAAAAAGGTAAAAACACTCAAAAACCCACCCCCAAAACATTGCTAATTTGACGTTATTAAATAAAACACAGATATGTGAAATTTAAATGAAATCCAACCAACCCAACCACAATCCCATTAATCAATCAAAAAATGGGGATCTCCGGCGATAATGGCGATAATTTTTTTGGGTTTTTGTATCCTTTTTTTATATTTATAATAAAAGTTTTCTTAGGATTTCCTAGTAAACATTAAATGAATATATAAATCTTATTGTTGTCAGTAATATGTCTGTCTGTTTGTCTTGTCTTCTTTGCGTTAAATCGTTAATTGTTTTATATTTAATTATTTGTATTGTATTGTTATGGCATGGCATGTACAATTTTTTGTAAGTGCAATAGATATATGATAAAAGTCATGTAATTTATCTTATCTTGTGTATGTACGATGGATGGATGGATGGATGAATGAATGGATGGATGGATAGAAAGAAGGTCATAAATTTTCCACTTTAATTTATTTCAACAAACAAATTTTCCTATATACTATACTATAGTTTAAAGGAAATACACAAAAACTGTTTAAGGATGTATAAATATATTCATGAATGGAATCTGACTGTTTTGAATGATTGATGCGTGTGAGAATTTGTCAAAATATTTACTTTAAAAACCAAAATACAGAGAAAAATCTTTAAAACTTTTTAAAAAAAAACAAATTTTAAATAAAATAAATTGCTAAAAAGGATATTTATTTATTTAAAGTTATATATCCTCTTATTTATTCTTGTATAAGGACACTGCAACTCTGTTTGTTGAATGAAATGAATTTGAAATTGTATTTCGTTTGCACAATTCGCACAATAGCAATTTTGATGAAAAATAAAGAGGAGAATTTCGTTGTGTTATTGTTTGTCTTTACACGAACGACAACGACGACAACGACAACGACGACGACGACGACGACAGTGAAAATAGAATCATTCCTGGTGGTGGGAAATAAATGAAAAGAAAAAAAGAAAAAAAAAAGGACTCTCCACCGCACATCACATCACATAACATCACATTACACTCTATTGGTTGATTTGTTTTACGGTGATTTATTTGTTTTTTTTTTTTACATACATTTTTTTTTCCGGGGGGGGGGGGCGGCGTTACTTTACTGAATTTTATTTTTCCTTTATTCATCATCGTTTCGTTTTGATTTCGTTTCGTTTCGTTTTTTCACCATCATCATTATCCTTTTTTATTATTATTATTATTATTATTATTTTGTATTATAACTTGCAGCAGGCAGTTGTCATTCACCGTCGCGATGGTCGATTGAATATCAAAAACAAAAAAAAATCGTTTTTCGATATATGTAAATTTTCTAATATTTTTTTTTTGTATATGTTTTGTGGGTATTTTGTTTTTCGTTTTTATTTTGTGATTTTGTGGTAAAAAAACGTAAAAAAAAAATTTTTTTTTTGTATTATTGGAGCAGTGTGCTGCGACCGATGGAGAGATGCTCAGACGGAGGAGAGTTATTGATGCGGCGTGAGGGGGGAATGAAGATTTAACAAATGAAATGGTATATGGTTTGAAATGGTATATGGTGAATCTTAAGCGAAAAATGATGAATTTTCCGAATATGAAATAATATTTGGGGGTGTCCATACAAAATGTCTATGTAAATTGACAATTTTTAACATTTTACGATTTTCACTATAGAATTTGTTAAACAACCCCCGTCGCTTGATAAGGGAAGTTTTTAGAGAATTTAATTATCTTTCCAACGAATGCAGCCCGGTTATTGTATCTCAATTGGTTGCTGAGTTATAGTGTTTTTACTACAACCCTTATATTCGAAAAAAATGATTTTTTTACCTTTAATTAGTAAAACTGAACCTCGAATCCGTTCAATTTTTAAGGGTGAAATTTATCAGAAATGGTATAGATTTTAAGGGTGAATCTTAAGCGAAAAATGATGAATTTTTCGAATTTATAATAATATTTGGGGGTGCCCATACAAAAAGTTTATGTAAATTGACAATTTTTAACATTTTCCAATTTTTACTATAGAATTTGTTAAACAACCCCCGTCGCTTGATAAGGGAAGTTTTTAGATAATTTAATTATCTTTCCAACGAATGCAGCCCGGTTATTGTATCTCAATTGTTTGCTGAGTTATAGTATTTTTACTACACCCCTTATATTATAAAAAATAATTTTTTTACCTTTAATTAGTAAAACTGAACCTCGAATCCGTTCAATTTTTAAGGGTGAAATTTATCAGAAATGGTATAGTTTTTAAGGGTGAATCTTTAGCCAAAAATGATGAATTTTCCGAATTTACAATAATATTTGGGGGTGTCCATACAAAAAGTCTATGTAAATTGACAATTTTTAACATTTTCCAATTTTTACTATAGAATTTGTTAAACAACCCCAGTCGCTTGATAAGGGAAGTTTTTAGATAATTTAATTATCTTTCCAACGAATGCAACCCGGTTATTGTATCTCAATTGGTTGCTGAGTTATAGCGTTTTTACTACAACCCTTATATTATAAAAAATAATTTTTTTACCTTTAATTAGTAAAAATGCGGACCTCGAATCCGTTCAATTTTTAAGGGTGAAATTTATCAGAAATGGTATAGTTTTTAAGGGTGAATCTTAAGCAAAAAATGATGAATTTTCTGAATTTACAATAATATTTGGGGGTGCCCATACAAAAAGTCTATGTAAATTGACAATTTTTAACATTTTCCGATTTTTACTATAGAATTTGTTAAACAACCCCCATCGCTTGATAAGGGAGGTTTTTAGAGAATTTAATTATCTTTCCAATGAATCCAACCCGGTTATTGTATCTCAATTGGTTGCTGAGTTATGGTGTTTTTACTACACCCCTTATATTATAAAAAATAATTTTTTTACCTTTAATTAGTAAAAATGCGGACCTCGAATCCGTTCAATTTTTAAGGGTGAAATTTATCAGAAATGGTATATATTTTAAGGGTGAATCTTAAGCGAAAAATGATGAATTTTCCGAATTTACAATAATATTTGGGGGTGTCCATACAAAATGTCTATGTAAATTGACAATTTTTAACATTTTCCGATTTTTACTATAGAATTTGTTAAACAACCCCCGTCGCTTGATAAGCAAAGTTTTTAGAGAATTTAATTATCTTTCTAACGAATCCAACCCGGTTATTGTATCTCAATTGGTTGCTGAGTTATAGTGTTTTTACTACACCCCTTATATTATAAAAAATAATTTTTTTACCTTTAATTAGTAAAAATGCGGACCTCGAATCCGTTCAATTTTTAAGGGTGAAATTTATCAGAAATGATACAGTTTTTAAAGGTGAATCTTAAGCGAAAAATGGTGAATTTTCTGAATTTACAATAATATTTGGGGGTGCCGATACAAAAAGTCTATGTAAATTGACAATTTTTAACATTTTCCGTTTTTTCCAATATAATTTGTTCAACAACCCCCGTTGCTTGATAAGCAAAGTTTTTAGCGAATTTAATTATCTTTTCAATGAATCTAGCCCGGTTATTGTATCTCAATTGGTTGCTGAGTTATAGTGTTTTTACTACACCCCTTATATTATAAAAAATAATTTTTTTACCTTTAATTAGTAAAACTGAACCTCGAATCCGTTCAATTCTTAAGGGTGAAATTTATCAGAAATGGTATAGTTTTTAAGGGTGAATCTTTAGCGAAAAATGATGAATTTTCCGAATTTACAATAATATTTGGGGGTGTCCATACAAAAAGTCTATGTAAATTGACAATTTTTAACATTTTCCGTTTTTTCCAATATAATTTGTTCAACAACCCCCGTTGCTTGATAAGGGAAGTTTTTAGCGAATTTAATTATCTTTACAATGAATCTAGCCCGGTTATTGTATCTAAATTGGTTGCAAAGTTATAGTATTTTTACTACACCCCTTATATTATAAAAAATAATTTTTTTACCTTTAATTAGTAAAACTGAACCTCGAATCCGTTCAATTTTTAAGGGTGAAATTTATCAGAAATGGTATAGTTTTTAAGGGTGAATGTTAAGCGAAAAATGATGAATTTTCCGAATTTACAATAATATTTGGGGGTGCCCATACAAAAAGTCTATGTAAATTGACAATTTTTAACATTTTCCGATTTTTACTATAGAATTTGTTAAACAACCCCCGTCGCTTGATAAGGGAAGTTTTTAGATAATTTAATTATCTTTCCAACGAATCCAGCCCGGTTATTGTATCTAAATTGGTTGCAAAGTTATAGTATTTTTACTATACCCCTTATATTATAAAAAATAATTTTTTTACCTTTAATTAGTAAAATTGAACCTCGAATCCGTTCAATTTTAAAGGGTGAAATTTATCAGAAATGGTATAGTTTTTAAGGGTGAATCTTTAGCGAAAAATGATGAATTTTCTGAATTTACAATAATATTTGGGGGTGCCGATACAAAAATCTATGTAAATTGACAATTTTTAATATTTTCCGATTTTTACTATAGAATTTGTTAAACAACCCCCATCGCTCGATAAGGGAAGTTTTTAGAGAATTTAATTATCTTTCCAACGAATGCAGCCCGGTTATTGTATCTTAAATGGTTCGGAAGTTATGATAATTTAAAGCTACCCCAATTTTTTCAATTATTTTCCTATTAAAAAAATCAGACTTTTTAAGTGTTTTTTAAACTGGCCAGAACTCGAACAATTTCCATGAAACCATTAAAAGTGATTTGAGAAAACTTAAGCTAATTTTTAATGAAATTTAAGAATCTGCTATAAAATATAGGGGTTGTGATGGAAATTCTATGAGTAATGATGATTTTTCTGAAATAATTGCATTTTTCCCGTAGATTTTCTTTGCAATCCTTATCGAATGATATTTTTTCCTTAAAGAGCATTAAATTATCTTTCTAACGCAGGTCTAAACATCCTAATCCCGTAACTGGTTCGGAAGTTATGATAATTTAATGTAACCCTTAGTTTTCCATTAAATTTTCCTATACAAAAAATTGGATTTTTTAATATCTTTTTAAAACCCGGAAAATCTCGGAAAATTCCCATGAAACTAGTAAAAGTAATTTGTGAAAACTTAAGTTAATTTTTATTCGTGATTATTTATGAATTTTCCGGAAAATTATTCGATTTTTCGATTAGATTTTCTTTTGAAACCCTGATTTTCGAATGATAGGGAATTTTACCAAACGGATATTTACCCAAAACATAGTAATAATTAAAATAAAAATTAATTCTCACCAATACCTCACCTCCAAAAAACGTATACATAAAAATTTAAAAAACTAAATAAATCCAATACCAAAAAAAAAAACCCTCTCAATGGAATTCCATTCATAAAAAAAATACACAAAATTCCATTTTTAAATAGACAAATTTTACTGCACACTTTATAATAACTACTCAAAAAATGATACTTTTTAAAAATGGGCAATTTGCTATTCAAAGAGGTGATGCATTGGCAGCGGAAAGCTTTCAAATTTTACGCAACGTATGCAATATAATGATATATACAAATAAGCGGCCATCTTTAATGCGATGAGAGATAATAAATTATGACACGCCTTTTATTTATTTATTTAAATACTCTCTTTCTGTCGGCAAGTTTACAAAGCGCGAGTTATTTATGAATAATTTAAAATATCTTTAGACACCTTTTTTTTTTTTCTTATCGTAATCTCTCACGGATTAAGTTCTCTCTCAAAGTTTTTATACTTAAATAAAGTGGCCATATTTAAAAAAAAAAAAAAACCATTTTATTTATATCTCATATTTTACGAATGGGTTTGTGCAAGAGCTTTCTCATATGTTATATTTTTTTTAAAAGGTCATTGACATCAAAGGTATTCATAGTATATCTATATTTACTTTTTACTTTTAGGTTCATTAACCTTTGAAAACAAAAAAAAAAAAGTAATTTTATTTTTATCATTGAAATACTTTGGATTAAATAATTAATTAAAATTAATTAATCACATTACATTCGCGTATACCTAAATATATCTTGAACATTTTTTTTTTTTTTTGATTTAGAAAGAATCTCATCTCATCTTGTCGTAAAAATCATCAAATTTTTTCCTAAAAGGCCGTTAAATTACCTTTTCAACGCCGGTATAATTTTTAAAATCCATTAATTGGTTCGGAAGTTATGATAATTTTCAATCAACCCCTAATTTTCCATGAATTTTCCTATAGAAAAATCTGATTTTTTAAGTCTTTTTTAAATTGGCCAGAACTCGAAAAATTTGCATGAAACCATTAAAAGTGATTCGAGAAAACTTAAGCTAATTTTTAATGATCTTTAAGAATTCGGTATAAAATATAGGGGGTGTGATGGAAATTCTATGAGTAATGATGATTTTTCTGAAATAATTGCATTTTTCTATTAGATTTTCTTTGGAATCGCTATCGAATGATATTTTTTCCTAAAAGCCGAATTAATTACCTTTCCAACGCAGGTCTAATCATCCCAATACCTTAATTGGTTCGGAAGTTATGATAATTTAAATCAACCCCTAATTTTTCATGAATTTTCCTATAGAAAAATCGGATTTTTTAAGCCTTTTTAAAACTGGCCAGAATTCGAAAAATTCCCATGAAACTAATAAAAGTGATTTGAGGAAACTTAAGTTAATTTTTAATGATCTTCAAGAATTCGTTATAAAATATAGGGGTTGTGGTGGAAATTCTATGAGTAATGATGATTTTTCTGAAATAAATGCATTTTTCTATTAGATTTTCTTTGGAATCCCTATCGAATGATATTTTTTCCTTAAAGAGCATTAAATTACCTTTCCAACGCAGGTCTAATCATCCCAATCGCTTAATTGGTTCGGAAGTTATGATAATTTAAATCAACCCCTAATTTTCCATTAATTTTCCTATAGAAGAAATCACATTTTTTAAGTCTTTTTTAAACTGGCCAGAACTCGAAAAATGTCCATGAAACTAATAAAAGTGATTTGAGGAAACTTTAGTTAATTTTTAATGATCTTCAAGAATTCGTTATAAAATATAGGGGTTGTGGTGGAAATTCTATGAGTAATGATGATTTTTCTGAAAAAATTACATTTTTCTATTACATTTTCTTTTGAAACCCTATCGAATAATATTTTTTCCTTAAAGAGCATTAAATTACCTTTCCAACGCAGGTCTAATCATCCCAATCCCTTAATTGGTTCGGAAGTTATGATAATTTAAATCAACCCCTAATTTTTCATGAA